>JAQISU010000254.1:1122500-1190000 GCA_029339505.1 Unio delphinus
TCTGTCAAGAATACATTAGTTGAGATCAGAGAACCATTAATCAGATTTATGGAGACAAGCGCGTATCATATCGACATACTGCCGTGAACGGTAAGGTTCTTTAGAGTAAAAATGTTGTTTCTAATTAGACCTTTGTTTGTACAGTGGCCAGACGGACTATAAGAGACACGGTAAACTTCATTTTGATGGGGTAGTTGTCAAAATTGAGAAATCGCAGAAATTTTGTTACTCAAACTGCCAGGTTAAGCTGACCCGACTTCAACGACTCTGGAAGAAAGGGCGGCAAAGGCATTTGATTCTGATTGGTCACGTTAAATAAAGGGGGGGGGGGGTCAAACAAAATTCATTGGGTTTAATATCGCCCTTATTGAAATAACTGAAACCAGAGAGAGAGAGAGAGAGAGAGAGAGAGAGAGAGAGAGAGAGAGAGAGAGAGAGAGAGAGAGAGAGGAGAGAGAGAGAGAGAATTCACTACAGACTCCGAGTGGATTTTGAAAGAAATTCATTCGTAAAAGGTGTGGTCCAGGAATTTTCACAATTGTTAAAGTAATTGATTAATTTGTTTGTTTATCTTTACTGGGACTCATATTTGTTTGTACAATATATCTGCTCAGATCACTATACCTATTTCCATCTATAAGTGTCACCACCTATCGTAACTCGAATCGGGGTAATTATATCGAGGGTGGTCATCTCCTAGACATCGAGTACCAAAAGGGGTGGGTTATAGTATATTTATTATTATATTATTTATACACAACCCCGAACCAAGCAAACAACACAACACCACCCCGTGACAGTGGGGGAAATATAATAGTATTTACACATACTTCAAACCACCCCGTGACAAGCATATATATCGTTGATATAAAGAATACGGATTGGTTTGCTCTTAAAATACGCATTTATTCCTTTACCTGTGATCGTATTAAAGAAGACCCTTATGCCAAAGAAAACCTTTTTACCACGATGCAGACATAGCTCACGGGACATACTGCTTGTTGTCTTAACTATGGCTGCTTCTAGTACCTTGTAGAATGTTATTAACATAACAAAGCACGACACAAAGCTCTTACCATAACTAGAAAAAGCTTGCGTCTGTTACAATAGACGCTGTTACGAAACAACAGGTAATTATTGCAGCAGAGGCTGATTTGGCCTACTTCATCCGATATTCTTCACTGCTCGCTTATTATTGGCGCACAAGTAAGATGCAACTGTGACATCCTAGGCTATGCTACAGTAAGATTCAGCTCGATCTTTGCTTCAGTGTTTCTGTACAGGACGGCGATAAATAAATATGTGTGATTTTAACAATGGCATCTGACATAATATACTTTGATAAAACAAAAATATGTCTAAAAACAGTTTGCATGTGACGTTCTCGTGATTTCGAATGTCACTATCTTCAGCAAGTTTTATCCCACTGCGTCTCTTGTACTTGGCGACTTGCAACTGCATGGCACCTACATACCTATTTGGCTGTTGTTTTGTACAGTGTTTCCAAATCGACAACCACTGATTTGCCTTCACTTAACGTAGAATCGTAGAATACTTGTCTTTCTTATTGTACTCCAGCCAGATTTCAAACCTATTGCTGCAGAACTCGCTACAATGATCAAACCAAAGTTTTAGTGGTTTGTGCAATCTTGTAGCTATATCAACAGCGTCTCTGATAGTAGTCCCCGTATTTTCTTTGAGTGGCAGACTCCATCGAGTACGTGCTAAAAGCGTATACGAGATTCACCGACTACTATGATATGCCATTAATCATGAACTATTCGTTTGAAGTCTATCGGATCATCAGAACAAATGTTATCAACACCACTGGCATACACTGGCCAGTGTATTATGTTTGCGATATGCTTCAGAAAGCGATGATTCAATTTTCTGATAAGACGTTTCTATGCAGAATGTTTAGACAAAACGTCATCTGTGTCGTCGTCCTCTGCTGCTGATTGGCTCTTCCGTTAAATTTGCTCCACTTGCCGCTGATATTCCCTTCGTAATAAGGGGGGGGGGGGATATTTTAGTCCACGATGCAAGAATGGGCAGTATTGCTATCAAGGTGCCACTTAAGAGAGATACAATTTTAGGGTTATGCGATCGTTGGAAAGTTTTTCTTGGTTAAAAATCAGTATACTGTTTTTTGGTGAGTGCATCAGAATAGTGTAGCTGATTTTTCAAGTCTGACAAATAATTATTATGCGTTACTGCAATCGATTGTTACTGTAATGGCGTCAAAACTACGTTTACCATGATATAGCTCATTCAGTTAGTTCTCTACAATAACAACTATTTTGCCCCTAAGAGCATAAAACGTACGGAACCTGTCGGCAATAATCACAGCATTATTATGATAAGGTGCGGCTGGATCGGTCGGATGGTCCAGTTGAATTTGACATCTGCCATATAACCCTCGTTACATTCTCTATGCTTAGAAACGTCAAAGTGAAATGTACTATAGTCGGTGCAATACGATATATTAATAATTGGCGTCTATAAGTATTCAATGCCAACGTCAACTGGGCTTAGTACAGCTACATTTTAACCGGCTTTGCCACAGCTTGACATTGAAACGACAAAATACCATCTTCTAGAGGTTGTTTTGTTTCTGCGATTATAACCAACTCGGTGTAAGTTATCTTCAGATTTTACGTTGGATCTTCTTGCATTCAGCACTTACATAAAGTCTAGTGAAATAGTCAGAATCGCTAAGGACATTTACAACAAAACTGCTGTTGAAAAATCAAATAAAGATAACATCAGGTATCTTAAAGATTTTTGAGCAGCTTTGAAGGCTGATCCAAGTGACGCTGTGACAGATGATTGAATGTTGATCCAAGTGACGCTGTGACAGATGATTGAATGTTGATCCATGTGACAGATGATATCAAACAAAGTTATTGTTCTGTAGCTAAAATACTTAAATAAGGTATCAATATGCTCATTAACACGGTTGTTCACGATCTGTGCCCAGATATTGTCATCGCAGTCATCGAATTAAAAAAAGTCAAGTATTAAAGATGCCTGAGGAGGATACAAATCACAAGGTGGAGTGAAAACGTTGGAAGAAACAAATCTCTGTACGACAGATTCAGAAAACGGGATTTAATGAGCGAAATTGTATGAGCGTATTTATGACTTTATATAGCACACACATATCTTCGAAAATGATGTATCACGTCTCTTCAGGTTGATAGAGCGCATGTTTGAAGGCGAGTTTGAGCATATTTGTTCAAAATACAATTGAGGCCTATTATCTTATTCCAATACGGCCGATGTATTCAGTAACGAATTCGAAGCAACTATCACTCAAGATGCAACACGTGATCCCATGCAAAAACAAGCATGTATATGATTGATATATAGATCATTTCTGTCGTATGGAAGATGATTTTCAAACTTGTAAAAGAATCATCATTATAATTACATCTCTCAAGTATATGTTGTTTACCGCTATCTAGTTTAGTAGTAAAATATTTCATACCGTGTATGAAACATCCTGTTTGTTATAGAGAGGTAACTCTTCTACATAAATTATCCCATTCATGTTATCTCCCTTTAAGTCTTCCAATTTGTAAACAAACCGATCACCTAGAAAAAGAAAACATATTTTATATAAATTCCTTAGTATAATTAGGTAGGTGTCTTTTCAATGTGATTTTCATCTTGAAATCCATACTATGTTGCCTATTTTAGATTAGGGTGTTCACAATCTCTGCGTTATTTGATACCCTAAATAATATTTCAGACTGTATACATATTTTTTTTTTTATATCTACCGATCTAGGATTAGTTCTATTGTATCCCTGTATGGGCAATACACCAACCCATTTTCTGGTTCCAGCTATCGATTTTAACTTGTAATTAACCTTTCCACTACCGATGTTTTTATCAGAGTAAAATAATTCCTTAACATGTGATTATACCTGTCTTTCCATTCATCAAACTGTTTGTTTGCATGTTTTATCTCTTTAAATGTACCCAGTTTACCAACACTTTTTTGACTCACATTGTTTTCAGCCATTCCATGCTTAGACAAACTATCTATTACAGACGAAATATATTTACACGCCATATCATGTTTCTATAGGATTGTAAATCATTTGATATACGTCTGTTACAGTGAATCAATGCTAGTTTCATAAAGCCAATTGCATGGAAATCTTTTTCTCTCTTACTTCTTTTGTAATTTATATATAGATTATTCATTCATTTAATTTGTTATTTTTGCTTTTCATGTCATTTTATTTGTTTCTATAATTGACTTGTGAAAAAGCAACTGGATGTTAAAGATCATAATAAAAATGACGTGCGTAAAAACAGAAATGTCATCTTGCTCATTTCCAAAATAAAACATAGTACTCAATGATTTAAAAAATCAGTAGATTTTCAAATAATTTTTAATTATCATAATATAGATATATGAAGTAAATTAAGGTCAATTGCAATTAATAAAACTGTAAGGTATAATTTGCGTTTGACACGAATACATTTTTGCAATCTTATTCTGTATTAACTCTGCATATTGAAGAAATATCCTCACATTTGGTTTACCTGTTTTCGTGATGGAATTATAATACGTTTGGAAACAAAATTATGTCATGTTACAATGTTTTCATTAACATGCGCAAAACAGCATGAAAGCTTCTGTATTTTTGTAATGTCACCATTGCGGAAGCTCGAAGTTTTCGATAACAATGACGAGCAGGGGTTCGTCCATCCGTATATCCATTTATCCGCACCGTAGACGAGCCTTAATGTCAAAGGTAATTTATTTGATCAGTTGGTCAGTTACTCAAGTTACATGGAATATAGACACATCTTGATATGTAACACCAACTTACCACATCCATGCGCGGCCTTTGTGATATAGGCAACGTCCATTTTTCAGTAAGAGAATGCAAATTGCAATTATTTATGACAATATAAAAATGGCGTGATGCATCTACATTCAAATTCTGAATTTTTGTCTGACAATTATTTTCTGACAATTAAACTTAAAGAAATATTTTAGGGGTGGGTGTAGGTGGCACAGTCAACGACATCGTTATTTATCTATGTAATTCCCATATAAAGCTTTTAGTGCTGTGCAACTGATTTTTAACAAAATTTATCCAAGACTCGATAACTCGTTATGTTTAAATGTTCCTCAAAGGGCACCCTTATTGTAAAGTCAAAAGTCGACCCGGTGTCGCACTGCATCTGAAAGTTAACAGTAATTTGATGCGAAGTCTTATGATGAAGTCCTTTCCCACAATGTTTCTATTGAGCTAATTATGTCCGCAAACCTGCTGTTTACGTGCACTGAAATCCACCATTCTCGTCGGAGAACAATGTATTGCGCCAGCTAACTATTATTGATCTACGGTTGCAGTTGAACGCAGCGTGTTTTTTTAATTTATTTTTATTTTTTTTATTTTTGTTTTTGGTCTACTTTTTCACGTACTCATTGCAGAAAGTAGCATTAAAATATAAAACAAAAAGCGGTGGAAGCTATCCTTGAGCGAAAATAAGCTGCACAGGAACAACGCAGAAGGAAATTGTCATATCATTTTGCTATCAGTATCGTTTCGTATTGGTTTCCAATAATATAACTGTCATATTACAGTTAACTGACATTTAAAAGGAGTGTGCGTGACTCATTTCGTCTGTAATTGAAATATCTGTATATGTCGGTTAGTAGCAGTGTGACTTGTATGATTGCCCCTACTGTAATCTATTCGCCCTTATATGCTCTTTATAGATTGCCCACGTTTTCTTGCCTTAATATCTATTAAAATTAAGATGTCTCACAACTAAAATATTCGTTGCAAACATTTCTCTAAACTTTACTACCACAAAAGTACCGCTGAGTGAAAAGGGTTATACTCTGCCACGGATGGAAAGACCTTCCTTTTCTGTCCTCCTGATATTGTCATCTGCCATTATAAATTGCAGTTCATTACACGTACGCCTGTAATACAAAATACTGGCTTTTATCTCCATTATATATTTTCAGCATAGTGTATGTGTATGTATGATCTTATCACAAAACACGTCTTTTTTTACATCACTTTAATCATCTTTGCACACGAAATTAATTGTTCATATGGGGTTAAATACCTATTTTATAATGGGTTCAATGCCTATTTTATACGGGGGGCTAAATGCCTATTTTATAGGGGGTTCAATGCCTATTTTATACGGGGAATGAATGCCTATTTTATATGGATTAAATGCCTATTTTAGTTACAGACTGTTGTGCGTGTTGCTTTAGTGGGTTCTAGTCTAGGTCAGCTTCAGAGTTTGTAAATGATAACCTTATTTCGCTGAAAACCTAAACAGTGCTGCAAATGAATAATGAGACAATCAATACTTAGTACCAGCCGTCGACACGATTTGGAATGAATTTGCTGATTTCTGTAACCTTTATCGAAGAGTATAGTACCTCAATTGTGAGCTCCCTGGAAGACCACGTGAGCTTCTGGATGACCTTTCGATTGACGTGCGTCGTGCGTCAACACATGAAATTTTAAATCTCTTCTCAAAAACCACTCTACGAATTTCAACGAAAATTTGCAGAGAACATCCAGGCATAAGAACTTTCATGTAGCTATGTCTACATCAAATATATATATGCTACAAGTAAAAAAAATATCTTAAAGAACTTCTAAAAAAACCTAAATGACTCCATGGAAGATGGTGTACTAATGAATAAGCACGAGTTTGATGCATCATTTAATTTCTCAATGCCACTTCGTTTTTAGAACCATTTTTTAGATTGCACGACCTGACCTGCAATCATGCACAGTTAATGAACAAATGAATAAATATATTTTAGATTCCATCATCAAATTATAGCATTCTTGTTGCTATATCTCCCATTTGAGACACAATATATTGCCTAATAAACATGTCCGAAGAAGCGTTATCAAAATCCTCATTTAGTCAAATAAATGGTCTTGCTTACTTTGACCTTAATTAGTCTCTCTAACTTGACCCTTTATATTATGATCATAATATGTTAAGTTTAATTTTGTTTACTAAATAGGACAATCTTGCCCCTAAAAAGTATGATGCTCTTCGGCCTACTAAACACAACCATCTTGCCTCTCAGAATTAAGATGCTCGTCAGCTCAACATACGGCCCATATGTGTCTCCCACAATTATGCTACTCCTCTGCTTACTAAATGCGACCCAGTTTGCCTCGCACAATTACACTGCCCTTTAGCTTACTAAATACAACCCAGTTTGCCTCGCACAATTACACTGCCCTTTAGCTTACTAAATACAACCCAGTTTGCCTCGCACAATTACACTGCCCTTTAGCTTACTAAATACAACCCAGTTTGCCTCGCACAATTACACTGCCCTTTAGCTTACTAAATACAACCCAGTTTGCCTCGCACAATTACACTGCCCTTTAGCTTACTAAATACAACCCAGTTTGCCTCGCACAATTACACTGCCCTTTAGCTTACTAAATACAACCCAGTTTGCCTCGCACAATTACACTGCCCTTTAGCTTACTAAATACAACCCAGTTTGCCTCGCACAATTACACTGCCCTTTAGCTTACTAAATACAACCCAGTTTGTCTCCCACAATTACACTGCCCTTTAGCTTACTAAATACAACCCAGTTTGCCTCGCACAATTACACTGCCCTTTAGCTTACTAAATACAACCCAGTTTGTCTCCCACAATTACACTGCCCTTTAGCTTACTAAATACAACCCAGTTTGTCTTCCAAATTACACTACTCTGCGGCCCAGTTTAACTCTAACATGTATACAGCGCCTCAGCTAGCCAAATACGATCCATCTTGAATTCCAATGAGGGAAGGGGAGGGGGGCATTCAGTCGACTAACGGGGATAATTCAGTGAGAGCTTTGCGGTGTATCCATTGATTAATGCCAAAAATACGACATGCCCATGTCTTCAATCGATATTCTCAGGCGTGCTTTAAATAGCTGCTCATACTACCAAAATTTATAAGATCTTCTGCTGAAAAAAAAAGATATTCTACGCGAAATCCTTTGTATAATTAGGTGGATATCGGTTCAAGGTGGATTGATACATTTAAACCCTATTTCATTTCTTTTAAATTTTGGTTTTCTAAATCTCTGCCTTGCTTGATACCCCCACCCCACCCCGACTTTATATGTATTTGTTACTTTAATTGCTGGATGTAGATTATTATCTATAGATTTAGGATTAGTATTTTTGTGAATCTGCCCTTGGGTTGGAATCCTACGCAGATCAAGTTTTCGGAGGAAAGGGGTCTAAACATTTCAAAGGGGCCATGACTTTCCTCGAAATGACACTAAAGCAAACGCCAAACGCCTATTTGTCCATTTACTCAAAGGGTGCATACCTAATAAAAGTGCCGAAGAATAAAGCAAATGGTCAAATTGGATTCAAGTGATAAGTGAATGTGTGTGTGTGCGTGCGTGCGTGTGTGTGTGTGTGTGTGTGTGTGTGTGTGTGTATGTATGTTATTTTTAGCTGGAGGGGGGTCCGGAAACCTCGGAAACCATCAATACGGCCCTGTTACGTGTACTAGTGTAGCGTAACAGTTAATACAATGAAAAAGATCTAAGTTATTTTAAACTGATGTAATAAATTTCTCTTACTCGATATGAACGAGCTACATGAGATCTTAAATGTAAATATTGAATCGATATTCTGAGGGAATGTATTAAAGAGCCACTCCTGCTACCATAAAGTATCAGATCTTTGATTCACAATGTCGTCTCAAAAGCAGTTAAGTGTCTTCATGGAAGATAATATACTAATGGATATTACCTATCTTGCCTCCAGCTATTGCACTATTCCTTAGTCTACTAAATTCGACCATCTTGCCTCCCACAATTACACTATTCCTTAGTCTACTAAATTCGACCATCTTGCCTCCCACAATTACACTATTCCTTAGTCTACTAAATTCGACCATCTTGCCTCCCACAATTACACTATTCCTTAGTCTACTAAATTTGACCATCTTGCCTCCCACAATTACACTATTCCTTAGTCTACTAAATTCGACCATCTTGCCTCCCGCAATTACACTATTCCTTAGTCTTAATACGTCTATCTTGCCTCCCACATTTACACTATTCCTTAGTCTAAATACGACCATCTTGCCTCCCACAATTACACTATTCCTTAGTCTATTGAATACGACCATCTTGCCTCCCACAATTACACTATTCCTTAGTCTACTAAATTCGACCATCTTGCCTCCCACAATTACACTATTCCTTAGTCTACTAAATTCGACCATCTTGCCTCCCACATTTACACTATTCCTTAGTCTACTAAATTCGACCATCTTGCCTCCCACAATTACACTGTTCCTTAGTCTACTGAATGCGACCATCTTGCCTCCCACATTTACACTATTCCTTAGTCTACTGAATACGACCATCTTGATTTACACTATTCCTTAGTCTACTAAATTCGACCATCTTGCCTCCCACAATTACACTGTTCCTTAGTCTACTGAATGCGACCATCTTGCCTCCCACATTTACACTATTCCTTAGTCTACTAAATTCGACCATCTTGCCTCCCACAATTACACTATTCCTTAGTCTACTGAATACGACCATCTTGCCTCCCACAATTACACTATTCCTTAGTCTACTGAATACGACCATCTTGCCTCCCACAATTACACTATTTCTTAGTCTACTGAATACGACCATCTTGCCTCCCACAATTACACTATTCCTTAGTCTACTAAATACGACCATCTTGCCTCCAACAAGTGTGCACACTCAAGTTTCGGCCTGTCCACAATATTTTAGATGGTCTCTAAAATTATATCTGAACACATCTAGTAGCTCTAATCATAGATTCCTAAAGAGTGATATAAGTCATCACTGAATTGCTTAGCAAATCATATCTATACTAATTTTACTTGAGCTAATACAGAGTCTAATTTTCTAGGAAAGAACGCAGTCTTTTACTCACATTCAAGTAGACGTCTTGTTCACATTTTAGAACCCTGAAAAAAAATCAGATAGGCATTCCTTCATTAATGGATTCAAATTAAAATCAATAAATAGAGATACATAACAATATATTATGTGTAAATTAATTAAAGTAACGGCCCCTACTTCTTTTTATTATTTGCTTACCAGTTTGTCAAACAAGTAAACATAATGACTTTAAAAAAATATGCGTGTCATTACAATAATAACTATTCGATGTTACAATTCTTCACAATATCAAGGGGCGACAAATTACGAACTTTTTTTTGTATTTATAGTATGCTAAACAGTACTTTTCTGATTTGGAAACTGGCTAAACGTATGACTCATTATATCTTATGGTTTGTTTTGTTTTATATTTTTACGTTTGATATTATGACGCTTCTTGGTCATACCATGAAATTCGGAACCATTTTCAATTCAGGGTGCTAATATATTTGATTTAAATGTTTGAATACGTATCAGAAATGAGGAAAAATGACAAGAAAACGATTTTACAATGCTTATTACAACCAGCACTTGTTCGCGTAATTTCAGTTTCGCGAGTTTGTCTCGAACTTTAGGTGATCGCCATAGAACGTCGATCATAATTCAGTAACAAATTCTTCTCAGCTGATATGATATTTTATGTATTGCACAATTCATTGTCTTCCCCCCCTCTCCATCATATATACAATTGGGGAAGGGGCATTCAGAATAGCAATGGACTAATTCCGTCTTTTCTTGGGCTGTATATCTATTGATTAATTCCGAAATAGGCCATGGCTATGTCAACAACCAATATTCTCAGACATATTTAAAGATTTGCTCGGTCTTCCATAAACCACCACGTCTTCAACTCAAGCGCCCGCCTCGTGTGTGTGAACGAAGATGTGTAATGTTACCATATTTAATATTTTTATTATCTAAATTCAATCTGCAGTATTCCTATTCTATTTCATCACACTTATTAGCCGTTTATTTGGTGTTTGCCCCCCGCCCCCGCCCCCGCCCCCTCTCTACAATATGGGGTAATGGAAGCTATTTCCATGAATGTGACATCGATATTTTCCAAGATTATCACCATATGAGGTAATATAATTGATTGTCTTTATGTAGGTTTCTTTACATTTTAATCTAAGGGTTTCATTGTGTTTCTCAGTATTCATCTTTCATGGAACTAGCACACACGATTCTTCTTATGCCGTCTTGAACGTAAACATAAATGAATTTAATTTTTGCTTCAAAAAGTTAAATTCAACTTTTTATGTTACATCGAAATTCATATTGTTTCATAAATGTGCAAGCACCATCAACCAACAATGGGGATAATACATTTTGTTAATAAACCTTGTAACCAGTTATGAGGATGAGCAGCGGATCTGATCACATTATGAATTACTAACCTCATATCGCGAACTGACTCATGTCAGAGTGGTTCATCACTTGACAACGATTTCGTTCTACGATATTGGGCTTTTTATATTCTGGGAGAACTCATCCAGAAGTGTATGAAATGTTAAGCAAAACTCTCTTGGGGAGCTAGAGTGGTTCAATTTATCGATTTACTATGTTCTGGCATACACAACAGCTGCTGATGATGGCAAAGCCGAAATCTACACCAAGATTTGGAAATATTGAATGACCTTCTGTTTTAGAAGTGTGTATGTATTAACTGTTCCACAAAATTCCGTGTATATGGCTGTAACACAGCTACTTGAACTGCATGCAGACTATGTTGAAAATGTTCCACCGGAGGCGCTTTTCAGATGGATTAGTCTTTTTGGGTGAAAGGTAGGATTAATTTCTCTTTGTGATATTGAGTTTCTTACTCGCCTTGCTTATAACGGTATATATTTCTCCTAAAAGATTACGCTAATTGCAATGAAGTATCGCTCCTGTTGCCTAGTGGTTAGAGCGTCCGCCGCGGAAGCGGGAGGTCGTACGTTCGATCCTTGGCCGAGTCCTACCAAAGGCTTACAAAAATGGTACTAACAGCTGCCTTGTTTAGCGCTCAGCATTAAGAGGTTAGTGTTATGACTGGTCGGCCTGGTGTCAGGATAATGTGACTGGGAGGGACATCATGCTACATGTCTGCGGCATGATGCCCAAGTGCTAGACATCACTAAAAACTGCCTCACTGCAGACATCGTCGCCATATGACTGAATAATTGTTAAAGCTACGTTAAAAATCCTACTCAAACAAACAAACAAACACTATGAAGCAATAGCAGTGTCAAATTACATTATATGTTATTTTAGTTTATTGGCATGTTGCAATACAAACACACGAATGTCTTTGGTTATTTGGTCATACATTCGCTCTCTGGTAGATAAATCTGAGCGAGATCATGTCATTAACATAAAAAAATTATATTTTGTTCGGAAATAAAATTAATTGATATATTATGTGTGAAATATTAAAAGATTAATTTCTACCTTGTCATTACATGGTGAACATTAACGAGCCACACAAAACGAATATGGCTGAGGACGCAATAATGTAGATGATTACAACTTTAATTGTAATTTATTATAGTAACATATCAATAGCTTGCTTGAACATTGAAAAAGTTTAGAAAGCCAAGACCTATAGATTCATTTTACACATTTGTACTCGCGAATCCGTTTAGGTACCCGTGACTATTCAATAAATATCAAAGTTCAATATTTATTGAGCTAATAAAAAGCAGTAGAAACAATTGTAAAGACCAACAAGTATTCGTACAACAATTCTTTGTTAGGTATATCAACATTAATGGAATGCGAATATTTATACTTCTATCCATAAGGACCTTTATACATGTAATCAGGGCTAGCCATAGGGCTGTTGGACCCTTTCTGGCCCAATCGGGCCCTGCATGTTGGTAATTTGTACAACATAAATCTATAGAGAGCGATGGAAGAAAATTTTAAGTTCAATATCATATTAAACGTTCTTGTAAATAAAAAAGTTTATTTACAAATGACTTACTCACGGTGGGCATGCATATAAATGCAGGGTGCCCGAGCAAAATGATCAAAATCGGGCTCCGCATTTGCTAAGGCCTTTACTGCTTATCGTCCAGACAAGGAATATTATCGGTAGGACAAACTAGGCTGACGACAAAAGCATTAACAGAATATTTCAAATGGCATACAATCAAAGACACGTACTATAAATGAACAGTTAAAATTTTACATTTTTAGACATTCGTTTTTTTGATAATTAAACTCTGAGACATTTTTTTTTTCATTTAAAATGCTTTGCATTAAGGATGAAAGGTGTACATAAGAGAAAATATGTTCAGATGATTCTTCATATTTTGACAATAAGATCGCCGGTGCAATTCATGAAGATTTGACAGCGACCGCTTAGGGGTTATGTTCTCGTAATCTATGTTATTACCATATTCGCTAATTTTATCAACTAATCAGATGAAGTATTATATCTTCGCGTTGAGAGACTATGTGTGGATGAAGAGAATGAATGATGAACGATTTGATTCACTTTCAGATTTTTGAAAACTGTATTTCCATAGGCTAATTCAAAGGTCACCAGAACATTACCCTTATGCGGTCGTCGTCAGATCTTCACGCAGGACAGCGGAAATGTGATTTTAATCAGACTGTATGTTTTGAATGAGATTTTTGAAATTTAATTCGACTGCTTTTAAGGTGAAATCGATGATATTCCATCACTAATAAAGTTTCGCCTACCTTGCTGCAATCAGTTGAACACCGTGTATAAAGAAATCTCCCGTCAGACACATTCTAATCCTATGATTCAGACTGATGACTGTCATAAAACCTGATTTCAGCTGGCTCATGAATAACATTTCATCAACAGATATAATACTACTAATTTTACGACATTAAATAAACCGCCGAGAAACGTTCCGTCTCAGTAGGGATACAAGATCATGGATCGCTCTATATAATCGGTGCACTAAATATTTACAACACTCTAAATTAAAGACTAACACGAATTTTTCAACAAATACATGTAGATTCATTAAAAAAATTAAATGATTGTCAAAATATATGATATATATTTAGCAAATATTGCACATAGAAAACTGCGATGACTAGAGTAAATCGAAGGTAATTATTTAAACGTTGCATTTATACGTGCGATAATTTTTCTTTCATAAGAACATCAACATGTAAACCTCTTTTAGACTTTAGGGGTAAAAAGCACGTGCTGCTGCTGATGAAAAAGTACTGAAACTGTGATGCCGTCGATGTTTAACTGGTTTGCGAAAGTGGTAAACTCATATGTTCTTACAAGCAGCACTGGTAATCCAACATGTACAATATATTGTATTATTGAATTCAAAGAAATGATGGGGTAGAAAAAGCTATTATTAAATAATACACACACACGTGTATGTCTGCGTGTGACAACATTTTGATGGCAGCCTTCTGAGGCTTATCAATTGTTCCCGATATATATATATATATATATATATATATATATATATATATATATATATATATATATATATATATATATATATATATATATATATATGGAAGGCTTTCATCAAAATGTCAGTTTTATAGGCTATGTACCTTCTCCCATACATTGCTGACATATAACATTATTTTAAATGGCTCAGTTGATAAAATTAGTAATTTGGGATACAACAATGCACTGTTGAAAGTTTCATGTCCAGTGATATCATCCAAACAACTCGGTTAAACTGTAGAGCTTTCAACGATTTGTATTAAATAACACGAAGGAACTGTATCCGTCAATCGATAATCGAGTCTTCCACAAGAAAGAAAAACAGGGCTTCATTTCCCAAATGATAGGATTAGTTTCAAGTTATGCTTTTCGTCTAGTTCTTTCGAAACAAGATTAATTAGTACAGACTTCCTGTTGACGTAAAATATGGCTTGCTGGTGTTTGTGATAAAGATCAATTCTAAGGCAGGATCATCCTCACCTCCAACAAAAAATGTGTAAGGTGATCAAGGAAGGTATTTAAGGGTACCAAATAATCCTCACAAAAAGCTAGAGCCTTTCGAGCTGTATCCTATAGTCCACACAAAAGTTTAGAGCATAATCGAGATATAATATAATACACACAAAAGTTTAGAGCATAATCGAGATATAATATAATACACACAAAAGTTTAGAGCATAATCGAGATATAATATAATACACACAAAAGTTTAGAGCATAATCGAGATATAATATAATACACACAAAAGTTTAGAGCATAATCGAGATATAATATAATACACACAAAAGTTTAGAGCATAATCGAGATATAATATAATACACACAAAAGTTTAGAGCATAATCGAGATATAATATAATACACACAAAAGTTTAGAGCATAATCGAGATATAATATAATACACACAAAAGGATAGAACCTATCGAGATGTAGCCAATAATCCACACAAAAGAATCCACACAAACGTTTAAAGGCAATAAAGATATACCCTGTTATATTCCACACAAAAGTTATAGAGTATATCGAGTTGTACCCTATAATCCGCACAAAAGTATAAAGTGTAAAGGTCTAGGTTGCTTCCCTTTTTGGGGTGGGTTGCTTCCAATTTATTTAAATTAATATAGAAAACCCACCCTGGCTAGTTTTTGTCATAAATTCAAGTAGTGATATGCAAAGCTCTGAGCCCCCAGTCAGCGGTGCCGACAGTTAAATTAATGAATATACAAAATGCAATTTTAAATAACAATTTAATATAATTCAAACAGTAATCTCAGAAATAAAATTCAGCTAATATCATATCACTCCACCAAATGACGGCCTAGTTCCTTTGAATTGGTGTGAGAAATTTTCCCTTCTGTCCTGAGTCCTACTCATCTGTATGTTTCTTCTCTTTTCCTTTGTATCCTCTGTTATCCCTTCTACTTCTCCCTCTGTCCTTCCTTCTCTATTTTGTCTCCCAGAGACTAGAGCCACAGCTGGTGTAATTCCCTCTGGTCCCTAAAACTGCTTCTCTTTGTTTCACAGAGACTCGGACCACAACACTGAGTACTTCCCTCTGGTCCCTAAAACGTCTTCCCTTTTGTCTCCCAGAGACTCGAACCACTGCATTGAGTACTTCCCTCTGGTCCCTAAAAGCTTCTAAATAATACATAAACGGACATTAGCAAAGCATATACCTTTTGCTACGTAACTCACACGAACATTAATATCATCAGATAGGCCATTACCGATTGTTGGTGACACAATCGTGCCCATCGAAATACACATTCTTCCTATATACAAAACAATATCATATAATCAGACGCATTTCTGTACATTACACTTTTACAAAGTGTACACAGATATGCACATTCATGCTCTGATATATCCATACACATGATACTCCTACAAGTATACACAAATAGGCAAATTCCTATACTAATGTTGCACACCGTAACATTATACAAATTTTATAACTCAATTCAACATTTGCAATTGCAAATCTATAATATCAAATGAATACATGCATGAGGTTACTACGAATTAACCCAATAACGAATTACAATATTAGTTCTACACATCATGTTACTCATATCTCAAAATACGCATGTATATTAAACACTACGAATGAATCAAACTACAATGGTGATTATATATATATATATATATATATATATATATATATATATATATATATATATATATATATATATATATTAAAATATATATATATATATATATTAAAATATATATATATATATATATTCAAATATATAGATATATTGCAATAATTAAAGTACACTTACAACAATCGAGCAAATAATAACTGACCTGTTTCGAAGCTTTCCGATTATTCCCTGAATAAATCCGATATTACGGATGGTCAAGGAGTAGTTTATTTGCCTTGTCCCGCCAAATATTTGTAACACTACTAACGTTTTGATTTTCAAGATGATATATCGAAACTTAAGATTCTAATGTCTGGCACGCCTAGCTCAATTCCGATTGGAGGTTGGTTCCTAATGATCAGATATCGCCCCTCCCAACCGTCTGTCAAAGATGTTTACGGTAAAATTGGACGCTGCAATGTTCCAACAAGAAATCGCCACTTACCTGTGAACAAGGTTACGTAACTGACTTTGGCAAAAATAAACAGAGCGCCCTTGAGTTTATGGGAATGTCAATAAACTCACTTGACACTTCAGACATTTTGCTGGCGAGAAATTATAGCCTCAAGGTTTAACATACCCATGCTAACATCTGCTTTCTTCTATACCGTGACATAAAGGTAGTCGATATGTAATCGATATATACTCAGAAGTTTTGGAAAATATTGTAACAAATCTAGGCTCTTGCGAAAAAGTAACAGAAAAAGTGAATTCAACAAGCTTTGTTTAAGTTAAAGCATACTTTATTTCCCTAAAATATCAATTGAAAATTGAGAAAAAAGAACTTAAAAAGTTTTACGAATCAAATCCAAAAAAAATCCTAAAATTAAAAAAATAGAAGTCCTGAATGAAACTGAGTTCGAATCCCGACGAAATCCAAAATGAAAGATGTTGACGTCTGTTGTAACCTGCGAAGTGCTGTTATGTCAACAGTTTCTTGCTGAATCACAAAAAATATAATTCCAGTTATGAATTCCGAATAAATTGAAGTGAATGTATTTGTCCAAAGATTTTGTAGGAGCACTTATACATTTCCAGAGAAAAGCATAACTTGAATTCAAGATAATATGACGGGAAAAAATAATTAGCCAAAACTGGTTACAACATAAAACAACTTGATTTTTCAAGTGTTAAGACACGACTAACTAAATTCTTATCATAAAGTTATAAGACTAACTAAAACGCAAAGCAGATGACCGGATGGTCGTCAAGAGTTCATCTTTCCAGAAGGAATATACATTTGTTACATGATTTATTATCACTTCGTCCAGGTGTGGCCTTGACTTAATTTATCAATCTTACTCTGAGAAAGAATTAAAAATGTTGCTTGCAAAACTGTCACTGGTTATGAATCAAGGTCAGAAACTAGATACTCTTTTTCTATTATTAAGTGTTTATCAATGTAATAAAACTTTTTATAAAAAAGTCAAATCCACTAAACAATATTACATTCCATTAGAAGAAACGTTAAACCAAACAAACAAATAATTAAATTACATATACATAACAGCATCAAAATGCACCATATAATCCACACACAAGTTTAGAGCTTATCGAGATGAACCGTATAATCCTTGCAAAAGGTTAGAGCAATATCGAGATGAATCCTATAATCTATGCAAAAGGTTAGAACAATATCGAGATTAACCGTATAATCCATGCAAAAGGTTAGAGCAACATCGAGATGTTCCGTATAATCCATGCAAAAGGTTAGATCAACATCTAGCAACATTATTATTATTATTATTATTATTATTATTATTATTATTAGTAGTAGTAGTAGTAGTAGTAGTAGTAGCAGTAATATTATTATTATTATGATTACTATTATTATGATTATTATTATTATTATTATTATTATTATTATTATTATTATTATTATTATTATTATTATTATTATTATTAATTTTATCATTATTAGTAATATTATTATTTTATTTTTAGGTGTGTACTTACGTATGTATGACTGACTGACTGACTGACTGACTTTATTTCCTCTTCAATAGAGATTACATCAGATTAATCAAATTCAGGATAATACAAAATCATGAAATACAACACAAAAGAATATAATTGAAACAAATTGGAAACGTATACCAGTGTAATTATCAATGTAGTTCTTTCTACATGACATATATGTTTATGCATACATACATACACACACACACACATATATATAATTGTACACACATACACATACATATATATTTACACACCCAAACACATATTTACACATACATATATACACACATATACACACATTTATACATATATATGAGGAACAGCATGAAATCCTTCTCAAAGGAATAAAGATAGCAAAAGGTGACACTCGTATATTATGTGAGCCAGAGAGCATTATATCTCCGTGATCTGTAATACATCAAAATTGCGGAATTTGACAACAGCAGAATATTTGTTTTTGTTTGTTTTTTTTTAAATTAATTTATTTATTTATCTAAATTAACTACTTATTATTGCTGTTATGTTATGACATGTTGGTTGAGAGTAGGACATGCATTTTATTGTAAAATGAGGTTATGCTTTTTGCCGTTACCAACATGAGTTTATCCCATACATCATCGTCGATAGACGACAAGCAATCTACTCTGCTTCCAAGAAGTGTCTCCAATAGTATATCGTCTTCTTGATTAAATAAATTAACCCCGTCTCTCACCTCTAAAGTGTCAATCACCCTCTTAAAGAAGACGTTTCGTTCTTCAAGGAGCTTTTCACAACCTAAGATAAGATGTTTCGCTCTGTCGTCAGTCTCTTTTCCACAGAGTTTACATATCATAACTTTTCCAACAGGCATGATATATAGTTTCACTATTTCAGAGAGAGGCCATAACATAGATGGAAATTTACGTCCAAGAAACCATATACTGCTTGGTTTTAAGTCCAAATGAATGTTTCTGAAGTGAATTAAATCGCTCCTTAGTTCAATATCTGTATTCCAGGTAGATTCTTCGATGTTTTGAATATTATCAATAATATTCCGATTCCAAACAAGTTTACCTTCGGTTTGTACTCTTACTGCATAGTCTAAGAGAACACTTCCCATACCATATTTCTTGAATATTTTGTCAATATCTGCTATAAACCCCGTCTGTCTAATTGGGTTGGTCAAGTACTGACATAAACGCAAAATGAAAATCTTTTTCCAGATAAGAGTCCAATCGCCCCTACACAGCCGGTTGAAAAAGCACAATTTCATCTTATCAATATATGCTTCCATTGACCAGAGTCCTAAGGTACTACGCGTTGCCTCTATGGGCGAATATTTATCGAAAGCTTGCATACGTCGCGCTGCATATCTCTGACATAGCTCAAGTTCTTCTATATTGGTGTTCGTCATATTCGACCATAATTCACATCCATATAGGACTGAAGGTAGAATGATTCTTTTCCAGATTTTCATACTTATTAGAGGGTTCATTCCTCCGTCTCTGATACCAATAAAATAAAAAGAGTTTAATAAGTGTTTACCTTTATCGCATGCTTCTTTTATCGCATCGTTAGGTTTAAAGTTGTACGTTAGAGGTATGCCGGCATATTTCTTACTTTTGACTACTGGAATTGGCGATTTGTCGAATAGAAAAGCAGGGATATCATTTCTTTTTTTGTTTGTAAAGAGGATGCTGCAACTTTTATCTGCGTTATATTTCAATCTCCACCTTTTCGCATGATTAGAGATTGTATAGAGCAGATGCTGCATCGAATGATGCGAATTAGCCATTACAGTTGTGTCATCCGCTAATAAGACACACGGCAGGTGGAGATCGACAAGATTTAGGCCTCGCAAAGTGTGATCTAAATCAGTGATCAAATCGTCTATCATAACGAGAAAGAACCAAGCGGACAAGATACGACCCTGCCCTACACCCTGCTTAATATTGAAATATTTGGACAATTTTCCCGCAAATAAAACAGAACTAGTTACTCCCTTAAACGAGTCTTTCATGATGCGCCACGTCTTCCCTTTAATGCCAAGTTTGTACAGCTTGTAAAATAACCCATTGTGCCATACTGTATTGAATGCCTTAGCATTATCAAGAAATGTTGCATAGACAGGAGTATCTTTATCCATATAGTAGCATATACATTCTTTGATACAAAATGCTGCAGTGATACTGCCACAATTATTCCTAAAAACTTGTTGCATTGGATTTGGAAAATTAATGTGCTTAGAAAATATAAGTAGTCTATTATATATAATTTGCTCTAGGATTTTCTGAAGCACTGGAACTATAGTTATATCACGGTAGTTATTCATATCTAATTTGCTTTTTCCCCCTCCTTTAAATATTGGTATTACTAAACCTTGTTTAAAATGGCATGGGTACTCCTCGGCCTCGTACACTTTTTTGAAGACAGTTTCAAGTAACTGTACACTGCTTTGAGTGTCCGCAAACAGTAAATGCTCGGCAACAATACCGTCGTGACCACATGCCTTATTTTTACTGAGAGAACTAATTGCACTACTGATTTCTTCTCTAGTGGGAATTTTGTCAAGAACTTCATCAAAGTGGGAAAGGGTTTCTATACTCTGTTTTTTAACCTCTGCTAAGACCATCTGGTAATGATTCTTATCGTACAAATAGGTATTGTCAGGTAATGATGAAATGGAAAAATGATTTGCCCATAAGTCTCTTATAGAGTCGTGGTCACGTACAATTTTTCCGTTAGATTCAATTTCGTATATGTAACCACGTTTATGTCTTTTATTCCGTATAAACTTATAGAAAGTAGAAATATCGAGCTCTGCAGCCTTTACAAGCTCACTGAACTGTTCTCTGTCATACATTTCTTTTGCTCTCAGTAACTCTTTTCCAAAACATTCCTTCGCTTTCTTATAGTTCGCGTATGACTGAAATTCCATTCCTCTTGCCCTACCATCAGAGATCCATACCCTACGTTTCAGCCTCATTTCTGTATGAAACTTTTTTACGTTTAGTAATTTCCAATAGGGGTTAGCGTATGGGCAAAACCTTTTTATGGGCAGAAACCTAGAAGCTGCGTCATGTAAAATCTTTACCGTGTCTTGAATAATACTATCAATATCGACATTTGTCACTAGTTCTGCCTTATGCAGTTGCGCTAAAAATTCATTGCGTGTTGCTTCCTTATACCTATTTATTTGTTCTGCCGATGCTTTCTTCCAATTTATGGAGGGAATTATATGCTTGTCAGCCATGATTATATTATATGCAAGAGGAATGACCAACTCTATTTTTACAGGATGATGATCTTAAATGTTCAAAGGATGGTCATCAATTATTTCGGCCTTAACCACTAAATCGAATTTGTCTTTTTGCAATAGTATATGGTCTATCAACGATTTGGATTTACCATCGATTGAGAAAAATGTAAAGTCAGGTCCTTCACAAATAGATTGACTATTAACGGATATTAAGTGCCTATCGGTCAGAAACTTTTCTAGAATAGCACCTCTAGCGTTTGTTGTTAGACAGTTCGTTTTGAAGCTAAGCAGTGAACTTAACTGGCCATTGAAATCACCCGCGAGTATGGGAATGCCTTCTTTACAGAACATATCAAACTGGTCCTTTAATTCTTCCATTGTTTCATAGTAACTTGCAATAGGAAAATTAGTTGATGGCAAAGGTGCTCCGAATACAAAATATTTCAATTTATCATTACATATCACTTCTATTCCTAAGACTCTATCACTGCCGACGCTCAACAAAGGATTAACGCAGAGTGACTTCCTATATAGGATTGCTATTCCCCCAAACCCTTTATGTCTTATCCTTTCTTCGAAATTCACTTTTAACCTATTGTCAGAGCGTGAGAAAGATTTAAACTGTGGATGTAAATTGTCTAGAAAGTTGAGTTGCTCCGGAAGGAGCCAGTGCTCAGTTAGCACTGCAATATCTACCTCATTTAGCAAAGAGTACAAGTATGGTGCACCATACATAGCTCATTTTACGTTCCATGTCATCACACGAAATGTATGACTAGACATTTGTTGACTTAAAAAATAGATTTTCAACACAAGTAGTACAATGACTATAAAGTAGTTGACCATAATTTATGCATATATATGCGACTTACTACCCCTTTATATAGTTCCACCTGAACCTCTTGGCGTCCTTATCACCGTAATCCTCATACCATTCTCTTGCCCATACAAAATCTGGTCAAAAACCTTTCTCTAAAACCTTCTCAAAGTCTAAGTCATCTACTGTGACTAAAGCAGTAAAAGTGTCCTTTCCTCCTCTTACACGCCAGTGCTTTAAGATCTGAGAGTCAATTATTTCTATTCCTTTGTTTCTGGCGTGCTTTTCTATACAAGTTCTCATCTCTTCTCTCGTTCTGTCAACCGGTATCCTGGACATTAGAACTCGACGTTCATAAGAGTTCCTCACTCTTTTTTGAGGTCTGCAGTTTCTGTCAGTTGTGATGACATCGATTGTTTTGCTTCCTTTATCCAAGTCTTTTGATGAGGTGGCTGAATTTTTTTTGAATGGTGATCTTCTTTCCCTGTTGATGTATCTTGCATTTTCCCGTACTGAGTATTTCTGATCATGATGGTAACCACGTTCTCCATTATCTTCAATTACTGTCAATTCTTCAGTTGAGGTACTGGGTATTGTGGACGGAGTCAGAACCACTCCTTCCCTTGAATCAGTGGATTTCAAGCGACCGCCTTTGTTGTTCGCCGTATATTCCGTTTGGTCCGATAAATACTTCCGTCGTTTTGTACGATCAAGATTTAGAGCAGTTCTCACATTCACTATATTTGCTGTTTGTGTTTCAGTTGAAGGTTTAACCATACGCACTATATCAGCTAGTGTTATTT
This sequence comes from Unio delphinus, assembly GCA_029339505.1. Classification (NCBI taxonomy): domain Eukaryota; kingdom Metazoa; phylum Mollusca; class Bivalvia; order Unionida; family Unionidae; genus Unio; species Unio delphinus. Next base: position 1,145,877 of record JAQISU010000254.1, read on the forward strand.
GAGTCTGTGCATCGCATTTCGTGCTTACATTTTCTTTATCCTTATCACATACTCTATCTTCGAGCAGTTGATGTAAAAACAGTTGGTGACCTTTAATACTTTCCAACTGGTTATTCTTCTCCCTGAGTGATATTCTCAAGGCCAGATTGTCTTTAGATAACTTATTTTCTTCCTCTTTGCATCTTTTTAATTCCAATTGTAGTCTAGTAACATCAACATCTCTAGTGTGCAGTTCTTTACGTATCTTGTCAAGCTCAGTTTTCAATTCATTTCTGATGTCATCTTTCATTTGTTGAATACTGCTTTGTATAAAATGTTTTAGATCTATTATCTTGTATAAATTCTCTATTGTTACGGAACTGTCATTTGTATCATTTAAAAGAGATGATACTGAATTGCGTTCGGAGTTCTTCATCACCTGTTCTGGTTCTGATTCTGATCGCTGTGACTGTTTGTTAGATCCTTTTCTTTAAGATACTCGGCTCCCATATGTACTACTATCATGCATACCCGTGCGTGGTTTCTTTCTCGACGCGAGGCTTTTCACTTCAGATAAGTTGTTATCTCCTGCTAAGAAATAGTATAGAATAAATATATCCTCAGCTAATCTCTCCTCTAGAGGCGCACTATCACATCTTACTGTCCTCTCAACTATACAAGTCACAGGATAATTACTGTTTTCCAATTTAGCCAGGTCATGTAGTGATAGTCTGATATCTTTTAAATTCTGCTCATCCAATTCCAAACACATCTTCTTTTTGAAATCATCTCTGTCCAAAGTTCCAAATTTAGAATCGAGCGTGAAGGCCGATGAGGATGTTTGCATGGATTTTACACTAGTTCCTTTGCATTACAACTGATATATAACTGATGTACAATTTAATTTCCAGCCATAGATGAGATGTCCTGTCTGACAATTTATTTTTATATCTAGCCATCTGTCGCTGTCTGCGAATGCAATCAAAAAGTGAGTAATTTGTGGAGAACTATAAACTCAGGTTTTGTTTCAACCAATATCATATGACGTAACTTTACAAATTCGCGTTTTTATTTACAGAAAGTGAAAGTTGAAGCTTAAACTCAGAGCTAGGTCACTTACAGGCCTGGAAGTTATATATGTATTGATTAGCAGTCCTCACCTTAACTCAGAATCTACATTACAATTCAGTCATGTGATATAACGACATACGAATGATTTAGAAAGCGCAAAAGAGAAACGGGATTTATAACCGGTTGAATGGGTATAAGACATTTCTCTTTGAAGATAACTTGTCAGCCTCAACGTGTCTTCTTTTAAAAAAATAAATAAACTTTACAGAAATGACATGCATTTTCCAACATGTCGAAATTTACATGTATATTTTCCTTAAATGGTTTTGATTACGTTAAATAAAAATAAAGGTCATATTTCTGGTTGAAAGGTCTGCTTTATAATTTCTTTTATCTTTTATATATATATATATATATATATATATATATATATATATATATATATATATATATATATATATATATATATGTGTGTGTGTGTGTGTGTGTGTGTGTGTGTGTGTGTGTGTGTTGTTTTCTCCCACTGACAGCAATTAATAGACTAATAAAGCAAAGCTAATCAGGTGGTTAATAATTACACGAACATCTGTGTCTTAAAGGCATATAACCTAAGTAAAAACGAATGAAATTATATATTTCTTTTTTCAATTCGTGATTACTTATTTAGTTAAAGAAAATACGCGATTTTTCATTATTGTCTAGCAGACAAAAATTCGCTATTTGCCACGCCTATATTCATGTAACCTCTACGTTGACCTCTCCCGAAGATTAAGAATTTTAGCCATGCGCAAACACGTGTTTACAAAAAAAATGGCGTTCTCAACTATATCGAATGCGAAGACTTAGATTATGAAAGGAGGAGAAAAAATGCTCTCTGGGCAAATTATGGCAGCACACGCATATGTATTAGTGACCAGCATGAACGATGGAATATAAAGAAGTCCACTTTGAGCCTGAAAACTAATCCAGAGGTCGCCAAATTCTTGCTGGATAGGTGAGTCTCAATTTTGCAATGAACAGTCAAGTTTTTATACCGCTATTTTATTTTTGTATTGTTAATTCTTTCTCAAAACTCATAAAATAACATATTTTATATCAACTGGCATTATTCCATTTAGCTTGAAATAAAATGTCATAGCCCTGCAACAATATCGCTAAAAGTTTGAAATCCGCATGTACGCCATGACATATATATATATATATATATATATATATATATATATATATATATATATATATATATATATATATATATATATATATATATATATTTATATATATATATATATATATATATATATATATATATATATATATATATATATATATATATATATATATATATATATATATATATATATATATATATATACTGCTGTTTTTGAGGCTACCAAATGGGTTTAATGATCACCTTCATTTTCGCACGCAACCATAAGACTTTATTTAGAGGCAAGCAGTCAGTACTGTTTTTTTTAAATAAAAATTATATATAATGTAAATGGTGATGACTGTAAATTAAAATAATGCAATACAGTTAAGTATATTTTATGCATAAAATTATTTGTAAAGTATATATAATTATTGTGTCTAATTAAACATTTGTTTTCCCTTGCTATATTCGTTATGAATGGCAGTACAAGGAAAACATCAGAAACAGAAGAATGTCACAGAAGACATGGCAACAACTTCAACACCTGGGCCAACAATTCATAGGATTTTGTAAATTGTCTGTTGGCAAATGTCTTTTTTTGTTATTGATAAGATCCTCATCATGCTGTTTATATTTTAGTTAAATGGCCTCAATGGAGAATAGTCTTTTACTAAATGAGTCATCCCATTAAATACATTATTATTATTATTATTATTATTATTATTATTATTATTATTATTATTATTATTATTTCTTGAAGCATTAGCATTCCCATCATAATAACCAAGATAAATGATAATGCTTTCTTTTGATACAAAACTAAAGATTTCCAAGTTCAACATTAGTATTTAAACATTTCAAAATTTTATTTTAAGGGATTCAGTCTTGTCCGAAGTTGAAAAACTTAAGGAGAAGGAAAGTGTAATGATGGAAAAGTCTAAAACTTTTATCAACCCATTTGAAAAAGTATCCAAACAAAAATAATTGTGATACATACATAAAAGGGGAATATTTGTGTTAAGTATACTAAAAATAAACCATTATGATACATACATGATATATGTAACTAAACTAAAAGTAATTGCATAATATATATATATATATATATATATATATATATATATATATATATATATATATATATATATATATATATATATATATATATATATATATATATATATATATATTATTGTATTGGTATTTGTGGATGGTATTTGTGTATGAACCAGAACGTTGCTCCCACAAGAGCATTCTTTGCTGTATAAGAACATACAAGTTTAAAATGTGTAATTACAATATATCTTAAATATAGTATTGATGCATAATTGAAAGAATGAAGATATACTGGTTATCATAGTAAGAATGCATTGTATTATAAATACAAACCACACTAAGGCCATAGTTATGGTTTGTCCGTTTAGCATACATGGAGAGGGCAAGGGGGAGTTTACCCAAATGCATATGCTGGTGTATGGGAGTGGGTGGTCTACTGATAATGTATGTACATATATACCTCAATAGTAATTTGTCTAATAAGTAACCTGCTTGACTGGGTTCAGTTGGTGATTAAGTTTTAGTGGACAATAGACAAACTTTTTAAAGTTACGCAGCTTATTTCTTTGATGCAGCCAGACATTCAACATTGGTGGACTATCTGTTATATTAAATACATAATATTGTTAATCCTTGATCTTTTCTGTGTGGATTAAATATAGGCTGTTCTACAGAACGAGGATGGCAATCGCATGTACGCAGATGGGTTGTGTGTAAAAAAAAGTATGCATGTGTACAAGGAGAGAGGGGTCAAGCTTTGCCCGATTTTTGTGCACATGCCCATTGTTGGAATCAGATTTTATTTCCGGATTTTTTTACTTTTTTGCTTGCAATCTAATTCACACCGGTCTAAGCTATACACAGACAGGTGAACATTTGCAAAAGTAGGATAAATTTGGGATTGGAAGTAAAAAGTTTCAGGAGGAAAATGATGGGTCAGAAGAAGAAAAAACTCCAACTTTTACCCTTATGCTGATGCCGAATGATGTTTCTAGCACACCTAGGCATATATCTAAGCAAAAATATCTTGAAAGCAAATGTATTTCGATGCATTCAAAATTAGCCCACAAATGCGTTCCCTACCCGCATTTCAGGTGACAAGGAAAAAAAATTGTAGGGGTGGAATGAGTTGATTATTCTCTGCCAGTACAATGCTACTGTACATTGGCATTTTCATCAAAACAGATTTATGGGGATTTATAAATTTTAAATAATTCTCTGCATCTGAATCTATTTATTTATTTACTCATTTTACTTTGTTTCAGAAGTACAAAAGAACTGGAGAATTTTCAGACGTTTTATTTTATTGTATGCCTCCTAAAGACATTCATATAAGCCATCAGCTTTCAGAGATAGGAATCTGTTGGCAGCTCTTGATCATAACAATCATATTGACAGAGATGTGATTGTAAACACAGATGGAACAATAAGGTAATAAACTTTATTCTTGTTTGTTCACGTAATAATTCATTTTTGTTAAAATATTAATGGTTTTCCATGAAAGTTGATAAACCATCTGTTTGTAGTACAATTGAATCTTTTACAGAAGAAATTTTTTAAAATAAATTTCATAAACCAATTTTGGTTAGAAATTGTCTAATGTAATTAGAAATTCGGTAAATAATCTAATTTTTTATGATATATGGGTAAGATACAGGTTTGCTTTATTGCCATTTTCATCTGTAGCAAAATGATTTGTTACATGTAATTTTAATGTTTTTATTTGGAATTTTGAGAATTAAAAAAATATAAAATGACATTGTCAGTGAAATGTTTGCATTTTCTTGTCAGATACCAAAGGTCATTCAACAAAAAAGTGAGAGATGGTCTACAAACCCAATGAAAGCTGATCAACAGTACCTGTATAATAATTATGAAAATATTGAAAATGAGGTTATAGATAGAGTTGGCATGAACCAGCAAGTTGTTTTGGACATAAATGATCCTAGGTGAATATCTGATGTACTTGCTCCAATACCACCACCACCTACAGAAGAGATTATTACAAAGCAGAAATCTCATTTTAAGTTAAAATGATTTAGGCCTTTTAGTCGGGTAACATCTATTAATATCAAATTGTTATGGAGAGACTATTCTAGTGATTGTATGGTAACAAATGATCCCTACCATGGACCCATATAGAGTTTGACTAAGTCTTTCTTGAAGTCTACTATGAGACAAAGTCCAGCATCTGTTTGATTTCCAAGTAGCAGTTTATCTTCAGACCACTGTTGATTATGTTTTTAAAGCTTTTCAAAACATGCATTTGAACAAAAAGATGTAACACCTTTTATAACTTTTCATACTCATTGCATTTATACTTGTCTTATATGTTTAGTTAGATTCAGGTAAATGCAGTGTATTTTGACCATATGATGTATTAAAAAAAGCACAGCAGAAACTATACATTGTAATTCATTTAATCTTATAGGAGTAACACTATTAAAATCATGTAATTGCAAGTCGGTATTATTGCATAATAAAATACCTTTTAATGATTTTATTTTTTAAATGTTTTGGTAAAATTGCAGTCAGAAAGATTTTTAGCCTTCTTTGAAGCAGACAAAATGTACATTGGAGCAAATGACTTCAATCCATACTCTTCATTTTGATTTCATTGCTCCCGCTAAACATTACTGTACCTATCAATAGACAATACACTGAAGCATTAAAATTGATATGTAACTGAACTGGACCCTTTTTTAAAAACAATACCCATCAAAGAATGTGTAAGACATTTTGCCTTGGGTTACAACACTGCCAGAACTTAATGGGTACATCAAGGAAGGTATAAAGTACAACCAGTCATTTTACATCTGAAAAATCAAGAGGGCAAAGTTTCGTCGCCTGACCCCTGCATTCCTGAATAATTTGATATGTATATCTGAGCCAGTTTTGCACTGTACTTAGTACATTATATAAACTATTCAGTATATATATATATATATATATATATATATATATATATATATATATATATATATATATATATATATGTGTGTGTGTGTGTGTGTGTGTGTGTGTGTGTGTGTACCTAGCTACCCTAATTTTGAAAGAGATGCAATAGGAAACATACATGGGGGTGGGAGGTGGGCTTAATTTCAATATTTGTTTCTCTGCAGTAGTTTGTTTAGGTGAAACGTTCCTTCTAAGCTGCGCACAGCTTCTCGGGCATCCCCGCGCAGCTGAATTGTCAATTTTTGCTCAATCCAACGCTAAAGTTTGCTCGTCTCCGTAATGCTTGCGCAGTGCAGCGAGCACTGCGCGCACATCTACCATTCGCTTAGAGGGAACGTTGTTTAGGTGATGTACTAAAGTTTGGCATTGAGTAAATGGTAATCGCTTGTGTCAAAAGCATAGAAACCAAGCACAGGATACTAAAACATCAATGTAATTTCAATAGAACTGTCTAGTATTTTGGAATGGGATGTCTGTAATCAATCTTTTAAAGTAATGGTACACTAGTGTCTCATATAAAAGTCTCTGGGAGACAAAGAAAAAGGAAGAACGGAGGCAGAAGTTAGACGGACAGGAGACAATTGGACTACCAGTCCAGAGAAAGATCTAGCAGATGACTAGGAACACAGGACAGGAGGACAATCTATTACACGAAGTCAGATGATAAAATAGGCCATAATTTGGTCGAGTTAAAGATGAGTAATAGGGTTTTAATTTGAATTTCATTTGAGAGATGACTGTTATTTAATGATATTAAATTGTTGTTTATTTGACGTTCACATTTTGTGTATTCATTAATTTAACTGTCGGCACCACTGACTGGGGGCTCTGAGCATTGCATCTATCACTACTTCAATTCCTCACAATAACAAGCCGGGAGAGTGGGGAGGTCTTTTGTAATAATTTAAATAATATTGGGAGCACCCCATCCAACCTAAATAACATGGAAAACCCCTATATATGCCATAATTATTCTTAGATGATATCCTTCAGTTTTGTATGCTTGACTGTACTCTTGAATACAAGTTATGTCTGTACATGCACATTTTACTTGTATAAGTTTAGTACGTTTCATAATATATAACAGTTAGTTTTACAGTGTATACAGTTGTGTACATTCATCTGGGTATTCATATAAAGGTTACAATTATTTCTATAGTAAATGAACACATTTTTAAAAAAACTGAAAATTTGATGCTTTTAATTGGTGTCAAGTTTATTTGATTTAGTTGTAATAAGACGGCTGATGATGCACCTATGTGATATCAGCATTCAAGGTTGCTTTTGATGAAATAGTAATTTAGTCTTTAAAACCTTATTCTGTTTCCAGATCCATTTTGTTTTACATGTAATTGAAATTAATGAGCAGTATCTGGATAGAATAGTATCCTAGTGTTTGTAGTTCTGTTGATATTTACAAGCCAGTCTGTTTTCATGAAACACTGCTACAAGTTTTGCTTTCTCAACTCAATATGAATATGCGTTATTTATCATTAAACTTAATGTGTTACTGTATATGCACGATTAAAATCATATTCACCAGTGTACTTTTGTTCTTTACATCCTTTGCATCCCAAGACAATGCTAGTCAGCTTCAGTTCATCCTATGTTTTTAATAAATAGTCTCTTCACAGTTGCTTTCAAAACAAAGCCATACGTATAATCATTCTTTAGTGGGTAGGTAGCTAAAAAAATGCATGCTACAAAATAAATGCTGTATAAAACTTAAAATCAACATAAATTATAGTATTCACACATCATATCATTGGATAGATCACCCAAGTATTCCTTGAGTAAAGCCATTTTACTGGCCAAAATTATTTATCCATTATATGCCATACACAACAGCTTGGAACGACATGTCTGTTGCCAGTACTTAGGTATCCGTTAAGTCCATAAAATAAACTGCCTATTAGCAGTATGCCTTTTCCCCCGGTTGTAATCATTATCTTCTTCTGCTGCCAGGGCATCTTGCATATACCTCTGTGCATCAAGGAGCACGACTTCATCTAAAACAACCAGGTCAAAGTCCTGCAGACATTTTTATAAAATTGTCAGTAAAAAATATTACAAATAAAATAAATGCATTAAATGTTATGTTGGAATATATAAATTTTTGTGTTATGCAATGAAGCAAACGTGTAGATATACAAACAAATGCGCAAATCACATCGACTATCGGATACGTGACTCGTGAGCGTGAGGTGGTAATGCAAATGCACAAGAAAATCAACTTTATTCTGAGCCTAAGAAGCGACTTTAGCGAGACATTTTAATAGCGGTTCTGATTACAGTGATACCGATTATCATATTTTTAGTTGGTTTATCTTACAACGTAACACAACCTCACAAACACAACAAACACAACAAGTAAACAATTTCAAGAATGGCCCCTTAAAGGAACCTCTTATTGTCAGGATTTTCCATCATATTTGTTGACGCGTCCCGTGACACTGCAACTTCAGAGTATATCGGTAAATTCCGTTTCTGCATAATTAATTAGCAATCCGTACAGAAAATCGTTATATTTTCATTGATGAAACTCACAGTTGTACATTTTATAAAACTGAATGACCTGTAATTACTCATTATTTCTACTATACTTTTCATAATATCATGCATTTGCAAGAGCAAAAAATGTCAAAAATCTTAGGTTGTATGCCTTTGAATATACAACACATAGTCGCATTCAGAAATTAAACTGATGTGTAAACGATGCCGATATTCACGAAACATACGACGAAGAAACGAACCGCGCGTGACAAAGCTTCGAAACAGAATATAATGGAGCGATCACGACTAAGCATGGTTCGTTCAAGAAAAGAAGTAAATTTCCCATTAAGAAAGATATCGTAAAAGGTACTAAACGTGTCTGATCAGCTTTTCTTTATTTCTTAATGAAAACATCATTCTTCTGTACTTTTCGCGTCCCGAAATATCATTGAATGAGCGTATCTACCGTATATTATTATTATTATTATTATTATTATTATTATTATTATTTCAACGTCATTCTAAGAGACTGCAAGCTTAGTTGTAAAAAGGACCGTGTTCATAAAACGAGTGGAAACATGCAGTACATCTAACAAAATGATTGAGATCAGCACGACGAACGAAGCTGGGTAAAAGTGTTGGAATTATGTATGTGGATTTAGGTGTAACGATAATATGTGCAGGAAAGAGAAGCTAAACATTCCTTTTTGCTTGATGGCGAAAGTGTTCAATGCATTTGTTGGATATAAATAAATTGCAGCTCTAAACAATTCAAGTGCTTATTCTGCAGTTGCGAGTGTGATATAACACCATGTTATAGTAAGTTTTTAGTGCAGTTTTGTAAAGAAAACATGCTGCAAAATAGAACCTATCAAACAATACGTGGTCATAAGATAAAATGTAGTAATCAATAAATAAATTTATAAAAATGAGAAAGAAAGAAATCTCTTTATTTCCCCTTAATAAACGTGTAATATTGATGAACCAGCCTTTCTCGTTGCTAGATAAATATCGCATTTAATCGCGATTTGGCATTTCAAATACAAACAAATTCCTCAAAATTCTCCAAAATGCATGATCATAAATGTATTTCTCATTCATTTTATCGGGGAGGAAACAATTCAAACAATATTCAGCAAATCTAGTTATTGCACATGCAATAGAAAGCTCGTTGGAGAATTTGGAGTACATTGTCATGAATCAATGACACATAAACCGCTGTCGCCAAGGGAACTAGCCGTTTTTTTTTTTTTTTGTTATTTGTTCAGCAGGCAAACAAGAAAATGTCTACCTATATGGTTTCATGAGCAATAAAATAAACAGGAAAAGTAATCTCTCAATGGACCCCCCCCCCCATAGGTTTCATATTGAGTGTGTGAATTTAATTTTGTTGGTTACTCCTTGGATGGTAGCACCACCGTCAGTTGGGTGGCTCGATTTGTATATTTGTGTGTGATCAGCGCACAACTGGTGAGACACTGGATGATGATCTATGACACTTGAGAGCGGTCGAGTCTATATAATGAAGAGAACAGGTCCAATAACAGACAACGATCAATTAAGTTTTGTTTTGTGTGTGCATGCATTTTATTGATGGCTATGTTAACCTAAAATGTATTGTGGGATGGAAGCTTTCAATATTTTTTGGTAAGATATGTCTGATCCAAGAGCAAACAAAGCGTTTTGCCAAGGAGTTTATTTCACTCTTCAAGTTTGTCAAGCTATGATCAAATCGATTTACTTAAATGGATAAATAATTAGCCCATAGTTAGTGTGGATCTTGAGAGTAAAGTATCAATTAAAACTGTATTTATCAAATAAAAGAAAACATCAATCACTTTTAAATCCATCACTTTGAATTAATATATAACAGACACATTTCTGGACCAAGCATGCATTGTTTTATGTTATCGAGTATCAGTGCTCTATTCATATTTTTTATGCAACCAAATACCATAGAGTGCCTAGATCCAATTCTATTTTCTTAAGTGCGCATTGAGTGGAATGCACAGATTCTATGATATTCAACAAGAACAGCAAATACAAAAGATCAATAGTTATGTGACCTGTTCTCTGATCCATGCATTTCGTGAGTATACTTAATACGATATATATTGTATTGTAATACTATAAATAGTTATGGCGAAAGAGACAATATTGATTTATTATGACTACCAATCTGATTTTTGCATAAGATTTGCCCACTCATAAAAGAAAAGAAGAAAATGACGAAACTGAGGAATTAATTCCAGAACTGTCTTCATACACATAATATCACGATCTTTGCTGCTCTTTTTTTTAAACTAAGAATAAATTAGGCTGTCAGTGCAGATACACAACAAATTAAAGAAAGTCATAACAAATCTCTAACTCGACCAATTGTGCAGCTTGTGCAAAGTAAATAAGCATATATTACATGTATATTATATTACATGTAAGTATGTTAGACTGCGGATAGTTCAGTAGTTTAATTAAGCAAGTCTGGAAGCTCAAACTGTTTAAATATTGTCTTACAGCTAGGAAGTCAATTGATCGAAGTTTGCGCTAAAAGTTTTTTCTATCTAAAAAACAAGCACTCTCTCTCTCTCTCTCTCTTCTCTCTCTCTCTCTCTCTCTCTCTCAGCTATCTAGATTGATTTTTGGTGCGCAACCATGGCAACAGCACATCCAAATCACAATAAGATAGAAACATCCTCTATTGGAAATAGGTAAATCGCTCCCAAACTCAGTGATGACTGTCTTAAGGGATTAAACAGACCACAATGAAGACTTATGTAAGTGATAATCGATTTCACAACCAAATTAGAAAAAATTACCCCACACCGTCATGCAACTAGAAAGGACTTGATAAGTTTGAATTCAGATGATTTACGCAGAATTGCCATTGAGAACATGTAACTAAGAAGGACCAGGAAATTATGATTTCATATGATCTACGCAGAATTGCCATTGAGAACTTGCAGCTAAAAATGACTTGATAATTATGATTTCAGATGTAATACGCAGAACTGACACTGAGAACTTGCAACTAGAATGGACTAGATAATTATGATTTCAGATGTTATACGCAGAAATGACACTGATAACTTGCAACTAGAATGGACTAGATCATTATGATTTCAGATGTAATACGCAGAATGGACACTGAGAACTTGCAACTAGAATGGACTATATCATTATGATTTCAGATGTAATACGCAGAATGGACACTGAGAACTTGCAACTAGAATGGACTAGATCATTATGATTTCAGATGTAATACGCAGAATTTACATTGAGAACTTGCAACTAGAATGGACTAGATAAGTTTGAATTTAGATGAATACGCATCGTTATCGTGTTAATCGATGATTCAGGTTTGCTAAGGCCAATCACAAAGTCTATTCAAGGATTACAAGATTAAATATGGCGCAGAATTCGATGAAATATTGAACGAATCATTTTTTATGTATCAAATAACCGAAGCCCAGACCATATATGTACTAAATAAAGAAAGCACAAATCATATTCTTAATAACACAAAACGTTTTGATTGGGCCGTGAATCATTGGACTGCTACCCTCTACCACCCACATAACACGAAGCACACAAACATGATTTATCTCCATTGAAAATAAATAGATCTATGAATATCAAGATACAAAACAACTGTTCCAAAATATTGTGTACTTTTAAAAACCAAGATAAGTTTGTCATTCACTACAGAAACTTACAGCTTTACATTGAATTAGGCTTAAAATTAAAGAAAATACGGTTGTCTTATTTGACCAGCAACAATGGATTCGATATTGCACTGAGCTCGATGCTAGATAGAAACTTTTAAAATAAAACGCATAACAACGCATTCGTTAAACAGAGGATCAGTTGCAAAAGAGCAGCAAACATGTGAATGGATTAAAATAAACGTATTCAATGATAAAACAATGTATACATTATTTGACAGTAGAACAATAGCAGATGAACAGTTTGTTCCAGCTTGATCGAGAAACAACGAGATAAAATTAAGCAAACCAATACAGTGTGGTTTTACTATTAGAACTAAGCAACGAGTTGTTTTAGTATCTATTATAGAAAGTAAAACACAAAAACTACGGCTGAAAAATACAGCCCATGACTTATATAGATTCGTTACGTATTAATAGCAATATGATGGACAACTGATAATATCAATTTTATGGCGCTAGGACAAAGCGCATGGTTTATCACCAACGAAGTACTTGATTAATGACACGACATAAAAAGATACTACATGCAACATAAATATTCGTTGTCGCTGAAAACATATCATTATATTTTGCTATTACAGCTTAAAGAATACGTTAGCACTGTGTCACAACCAAGTTTTACTTAACGTGTAGCCTTACGTTATCAGCATGCAAGTTAATATCACAACCTAGAGGTTACACATTTAAAACAATAGTCAAACATTTAAGTGATACAATTTTAAGCTTACAATGTTTGCGTTATAAATGCAGGGTGAAACCAGTAAATATATCGGTGAAAAGGAAATCATTGCGGAGATGTATTTCCATATTACATATTTAAATACTATGATTTGTATCGAGTTCCAAATTCTTCTTCACAAAGCGGGTCAGGAAAATTGCAGAGAAAAGAAATATATGAATGATATGTTTGAACAAATGAAATGTGACGAGATATTTAATATCGACATATATACACATTATATGTACGATTATCAATTAAGACCCATGTACAGCCCAACTATACGTTCTACCCATTTTATCAGTGGAGTATTACAGCTTTTTGCTGTACATCTATGCTACCAAATCAAAAACACTGTATATAATTGTGTAGTATCGAATTTTGAATAAGCAATGAAACTTAAAGTTGAATGCACTGATCAGTAAGATTTTATCACATTTAGACCGGCGAGTCTTTGTAAAGGGTCATTTCGACCTTTATTCTTAATTTCTTCCATAGAAGTGTTAACACTTTAAAGGGTCAGTGTTCAGCTTCAATGAAATCGACCGGATATCTTAGCACGGTTTTGAGGAAGAAACAGGTGAAGTACCAAATAGTCCTTCTTCAAAAGGAAAAGTTATAAAAGATAGTTCAGAGATTGTGACGGACGAAACAAATGGTTGCTTGTAATTGGCCAAGTGAAATTAAGGAGCACATCTTGGAAGTAATTTGAATTGAAAGTGACAACCTTGATCGAAATTCTTTAGTGAGAAATTTTCTGAGAGTGAGGTTTTCCGAGGAAGCCAAGGAAAATAATAGTGCTTTCATTATTAAACGAGAACGGGACCAGGTGTTTGTCTTATGAGAATGACAGGGTTTAGTGCTCGATACACAAGTTCTAAAGTTAACAGCATGAAGGGAACATATTTTCGAGGGACAGGGAGACTCGACAGTCCGAAGACGGAGTCCGAATAAAGAGAAGTGACGAGTGGAGTCCGAAACAAATGGAGAAGTGACGAGTAAGTACAAATGAGGGAAGTGACGAGGTCAGAGTAAAATCTAGGAAGTCCAAGAAGGACGAGACAGTCGGAGTAGGAAGACTCGAGAAAATAGGAAACGTTGGAACACGGTCGAGAGGAAGGTGATGCAAACTGTCTTGGACATTTCGCTCTTTTCACCACTCGTTATGAAACAAATCCAAATTAGACACTGCTATTAAATCCTATTGATAGCATTTAAGTTGAATTGAAGTTACCACTATTAATTTGTTTGATTAAATTTGGTTTTGTTTGTCGGGAGGGGGAGGGGGGATCGTATTGCATTATTCTATTTCATTTCTCTGTTGATATTATATCTTTTCACTCACACCGGGTCATAATATCGAGGGAGGTCATTCCCTAGATAATGTAGTTAAATTCAATTAAATACCCCTCTTACTGAAAGGGAGACGTTACAATACTATCCCAGTAGGGAAAGGTGGATTAAACAAGTAGTACATTCAAAACTAAAGTAACCGCTCCGATGCCCTAGTGGTTAGAGCGTCCGCCGCAGAAACCGGGGGTCGTGGGTTCGATCCTTGGCCGAGTCATACCAAAGACTTACAAAAATGGTACTAACAGCTGCCTCGCTTGACGCTCAGCATTAGGAGGTTAGTGTTAGGACTGGCCGGCCTTGTGTCAGGATAATGTGACTGGGTACGATGCCCCAGTGCTAGACTTCACTATAAACTGCCTCACTGTAGCGATATGACTGAAAAAATTGCTAAAACTGCGTTACAAATCCTAATCAAACAAACAAAACAAACACAATTAAAGTGGCTATTTCTTCATAAGAATGACATATGAATAATTACAACAAATAATATTACCATACTCCAAGACTGGACTAATAAAATATAATCACATTTTGGGGGTTTCTTTTCTATGAATATTTCGTCACCTTGCCGACTTTAGAGAGGATATTTGTCAATGTGATGCCTCCATTCTGCATCTGAAATAATTATTTTGGTTTTCATGGCAATGACACCAAATTGTAAATCGAAAGATTCAATTTAACCCATCCGGATATGCTTTGCCGATTAAAATATAGAATATCCACATATAGTTTAGGATCTAAAACAAATAAAATATCTGAAGTGTCATTTGCACAATCTTTTATATTACAAGAAATATTTGCAGTTACATCATTAAAAAATTAAGAATAAATAAACATATCGCTTTCGACTTTGTGTGATCTAAGAAAGACCATGATATCCTTGGGCAGCATTCTCGTTATTGATTGGCAGCAAATGTTGGAAGTTTCCTTGCTCCGTCTTCTGGAAATAGTTATTTTAGTATCTGCAATATGGAGAACATTTTTCCGGTCTGTAGCCAAATACACATTTAAATAAACGAGCTGCTATCAGAAAAACGCACGTTAGTGGCTATGTAGATCTAAATATGGCAACTTCATAAACTTCTGCAAACACCAAAAGTAAAAAATGTGAGAAAACTGAGAAAATCAATAACTTTGTGCAACACAAACATACAGAGTATATGCAGAGAAACGCCTGGAACCCGATTATTAAACAGACAATCAGCTTTACATTACTGCTTAATGCAGTATGGATCTTGTATCCCTCCCCCAGGACTCACATGGTTTTAACGACATACGGTATTAATTTTATGGAAAAATGGAACCAGCCTGGAAATGTGTGAACATAAAATGGAGTATATATGGTTTTGACAGGCCATGATTGGTTAATAATGTAAGTTATATTTTAGGGAAAAAAATCTTTTGAGAGCTTATCCTAGTTGTAAGTGGAAAAAAATAAAGACATTGTTTTATTGATGGAATTCCAGTCCTTTAACAGTCTTTGAGTTTGGAACACTCATTACTAAACTTAGCACCTGATTCTTCTTTGGTGCGAAATTGAAATCACATGTTTCAAACAAATGAAGGTCAAGAACACGAGGCGGCGCATGCATATCCTTTCCTTTGATGAACAAGCACTCGGACACTTTAAGTTATTGAATTTTTAATATCATGTTTTTTTGTGTGCATAGTTGTACTTTAGAAACTAAATTAGTACCGCGTGTTCTTAACTGTCAAGGTGTCAGAGTAAATAAACTTGCCTCTTATGTAGTGAATGTTGATAAATGCTGGCCTCTCAACTGACAAATGCTATTCACAACATCGTTCAAAACAGTTAATGTAAATAGCTACAGCCATTAGAATACTGTTATCGTCAACATTACTCCATTCACAGTAACAGGTCTTGATTTAGTACTATTTATGCATCCAGTGATCATCTCTTTCGGCAGATATCCAACTAGTGAAATATTTCTTCTGACATATCCAATGCTACCTCTATAATGAATGGTCGTGATGGAGTTGACACGTTTTTTGGTGGACATATTGTTAACAGTCTCATCGAAATGCATGTATAAGGCGCCTTAATTATAAATATAATCCGATATTGAATGTGTTGATGTGCCAGTAGTCTCGAATGTGCTAATGTGCTAATATCAGTCTTTTGATTAACACTATTCAATACAGTTCAAATTAATGGCAAAGTCCAAGAATATTAAGCCCTTTGTAATTCCATCGAATAATAATGCAAATAAAATAAGTAAATTAACGCATATTAAAATTTACACACATCAATAACAACAACAGGAACAGTCTGGTTTGGATGTTAAGGCAAGAATGAACAATTCTTGGATAAATAAGATTATATACCCCTCAACCTGACCTAGGTTGCAATTGCCATTTTCTGAAATACTCTCACAACTTAATGGTAAGTTTTCATTCAGGAAGTTTTTAAGTTCAGAATCAAGATGTATCTGAAACTCTAACTGAGCTATATGGTATTTCCACTAATTCCAACAGCAAAATAACTAGAAATAATTAATCTGATATGGTAAATCTAAGTCTGATTTTGATACATTGTCAAAATATCCTACATAATCAGTTGAAAAATATAAATCTATCCTTTTCATTCGATTTTTACCTTCTAGTAAACTTATATTAAATTACCACAAACGTTTACTTTGTATAGATCCATTTTTAAACACAAAAGTTTAATATTATGATGGAGTGGTCAGAATAATAATTGGGTTTAGTAGTCTTTTTTTCCACATTTTGCATAGGAAATTCAGATGTAATAATGAAATAAAAATTTGTTTGTTTTAGAGGATTTTTTATTCTTCTAGCATACCTCTTTAATCTTGCAATGCTTTAAATGGATCAAAGATTTTGATCGGGACCCAAACTTGAATTCATTAGAACATTTCATTACTAGGACATTTAAAATTTAATTTGTTGATTATTTTTGGATTTTTTGTGTGGATTTGATTCTTAAAACTGTAATTTCTGTTTTCCATTGTTATTCCAAGGAAATAAATTATTTGTTAAATTTTACAAAGCTTGTTGTTTTCACTCTTTTTGTGTTACTGTTACACGTAACACCATCCTTGACCCTTTGATCTCTCTTCTATTAATTAATAATTTACTACTTCATATGAATGCCACTGAAAATGGTGTTTTTGCAAATGATACACTTGTATTTGCCATCAAAAATATTATCATGCCACTTGTACACAATTTACAATGTTGTGCAAAAACCCCAAAATATGATCAAATACAGATACTATAAGACAATTTGACCAATGCCGAACAAAAAGAATAAGAGGAGATCAATATATTTTCTCAGGGAAGCAAATTAAATAGCACAGAAAAAGCACAAACGTTTGGGAGTGACTAATGGCATGCATTTTTTTTGGGAAAATTTAAAAAAAACACACTCGTGTTCAGATGTAGAATCCAAAGTAGCCGTACTGAACAGAATGTTTAACTCTGAAATGTGTAACTGGGATGTTAAAGACTCGAGTTTCTAATTAAAATTTAAATTATCCACATGAAACTGTAAACGTTTGAATGATTTTTGGCGATGTAAACGTTTGCGTGTACGTTTTATATAGATTTTTAACGACGCTTTAAACAATTTTGAGTTATATGGCTACGATGCCTGCATTGTGACAGTTTATAGTGATGTCTAGCACTCCTTGTTTCAAGTACACCTGTGTTTCCGTTCTGTTATTGATTCTTTGGAATTGAAATGTAGGAAAAAAATATGAATTGAATAACCGAAACTATCAAATAGACACAGAATTAAATGTTATTTGCTAGATAATATCACATTCATTTCGTTTTGTGTGCAGTAAGGGGGAACATGATTTCTGTTGGAAATGAAGTCGAACTTACAGAACATTTTTTTCGTGGTGTGGGTCAATTGTTCGGTAATGTAAGAAATATATATCTTATTAGCATAAATTATTAGGAAAGTACATTTTAAGGTAATTCATGGGGCACAAAGGTAAGTATATATATTGCATTTGTCAGAACCAACTAAAGACAATATATCTTTAAACAAGACGACATATCTTTATACAAGACTATATATCTTTATACAAGATGATATATCTTTATACAAGACGATATATCTTTATACCATATCACTTTCATGCTCCTAGTTATAGGGACCAAGTTTTTTTAAATACATGATCTGAATGACTTCTATCCTACTGTGAAGTATCGATTTTTGAATAAGCCTTGAACCATAAAGAAGTTGAATGCTCTGAGAATTAAGGTTTTATCATATTAAGACCGGGGAGTCTTTGTGCAGGGTCAATTCGACTTTCACTCTTAATTTCTTCCATGTCAGTGTTAAAACTTAAAAAGGTCCAATGTTCCTATTGAATAAAATTGACCAGCTGAACTTCCGATCCGTGTCAAATAGTCATTCTTCAAAGGGAAAAATTAAATCACGTAGATCAGATATTTTGACTGACGAAAGAAATGATGGTCTTAGGAATTTTTTTTATATAGAAACCACTGCATATGATTGGACGAGTGAAATAAGGCGTATATCTTGGAGGTAATGTGAATTTAAAGTGACAACCTTGATCGAAATTCTTTAGTCCGAAATTTTCTGCGAGAGAGTACTTTGGCTCCGTTGGGGCTTAGGAAACGAATAGCGCTTTCCTCGTGAATCGAGAAAGGAACCAATTGTATGTCTTGTGAGAATGACATGGTTTAGTACTGGATGCACAAGTTCTAAAGTTAACATCATTAGGTACGCAATTTTAATTTCACATAATATTCTATTGTTTTAATTGTTTGCTTTATGTAACTGGTTGATATGCCTGGGTTCCATATTATGTTTCGTTCATTCAATTTCATGGTAATGTGTAGATGCTAGAGTTTCTATGCACATTATCTTTTAACTTTACAGTTATTAGTTCACAGGCAGAATTGAATGAATGAGATCCAAATGTGCGTATGTATAGGATTTCAAAGGGTTATATGAAATAAATATAAAATAATTTCATTTGTCGGTTAGGACGATACTGATTATCGTGCGTTAATGGTGATCACCTCTTATATTTGCTTTTGTACTGTTTAAGTAATCTTGTAGGTTAAGGATTTGTATGTAACATTAGTAGAACATGTAGTAGCATACGTTGAATTTTTGATAGAGAGCTCGCGTGGTATCTTGTGGCAAAGTATTTCCTTAGATAGGCTTAACGCAATGTCTGGATAGATAGTGTGCTCTGAGTAACGTAAGTGAAATAATTGTATGTACGTCTAGAAAGTGGTAAATATAGCGATTTAGGGATAATTTTGTCCTTTGAGGAAACAGGTTTTATTTTTTTTTTTTTTGGGGGGGGGGGGGGGGGAAGAGGGGACTCGACAATCCGAAGACGGAATCCGGAAAAAGGGAAGTAACGAGTGATGTCCGAAATAGGGAAGTGACTAGTTCAGAATAAAAATCTATGAAGTCCATAAAGGACGAGGCATTCGGAATAGGAAGACTCGAACAAATAGGAAACGTTAGAATTCGGTCGAGAATAAGGTGATGCAATCAGTCGTTGACATTGCGCTCTTTTCTCCACTCGTTATAATGATTAAAAATTAAATCCAAATTAGACACTGCTATCAAATCCTATTTATATCATTTAAGTTGAAACTACCATTATTAATTTGTGTTCTTGTCTAAGAGGGCTTGTATTGTATTATTTCTTCCCAATAATCTTGCACAGTTCTCTGTTGGTATTCTTTCATTCACACCGGGTGATAATATCGAAGGAGGTCATTCCCTAGATAAAGTAGCCAAATCCAATTAACTAGCCATCTTACTAAGAAGTAGACGTTACACCGATAAATCCAAAAATTACCAAAGAAAGTAAAACATGAAACTTTGCAAAGCAGCTGCAACGAGAAAGCCCATTTCGTCCAAGGAAACGAGAGTTAGTCGTCGTTTCTTGGTTTTGGCTCTGAGGCTTATTTGCTCCTTCTAAAACTAGTTTTCATTAGTTGCACTTGTTATAGTCTGAACCATTCGATTTGCAAATAGTTATGATAATGTTCAAATGATTAAAATGGTGTTTTAAATATTACAAGTCTCACATTTGTTATGGAAATAGCGAACATCACGTTCATTTTTTCTTTGGTTGAAAGTTTCTTTTGTGAATCAGTTAACTCATCCACTCATGACTGTGATACAAATGTAGTATTTGCACCAATAGCTGTATCCGTTGCACTCATGCTTAAAATATATGCACTTTTGCGTCTGTATTCTTTGCAATTGTGCTTGTAATATTCGCACTTAAGATTGTAAGAATTCATTGATATCCACAAACTAATGTCGATATACATCTTTATACGCGTTTTATGTAATTGTAACATTTCAATTTATATTTATTTTGGTATGCATATATCACGTAATCGCTGTCTCGCTGCCTATTTCAATACAATTATGTTGTGGCTTTGTAAATTTCTTTTATGAAAGATGAGAGGAAACAATAGTACTACAGAATGATGTCTTATAAAGATTTTACACAGGCTTATGGCGCGTCTCATAAAAAATACTTATATTACCCGAGTGAGACCTGCCTATGGTAGAACGAAAGCTGAGTGGCATAAAGATTAGGAAACGATATATTACCCTAAATTCGGCTTAGTCTCTTTGTTATCTGTGTACATATTCAGTTCAGTGTTGAAAGTCGTCTTTCGCAGTCTGCGTTTTGACTGGATGTCTGCAAAGCTAGCTTAACCAGCTTGAACTAGTTCAGAAACCGTTCTTTTCCACATCTCAAATGTACTAGTATCGTGTCTTGGAATCTCAGCTCCAGAACTGGATATATTTTTTCTCACTCCCATGAATTGTTCCTAAAGATTCATTGCGTTTCTGACTGCTATATATTTAATAATGCTGTATTAGGGTTTGCTTGTTCAGACGGAGGTGTTTTCATCATATAATTTTCTTTTATTTTTAATTTTGTTTCAGATTCTTCTATACTCAGTTTATCTTAAGTCTTTAAATGCCATTTAGTTTTATAAACCACATTTGAATTGCCAGTGTTTCAATTAGGCTGGTATTAGCCATTTTCAAAATTTCAAAAGATACCAACCATTTCTGCCAATAAAAAGCGGTCTTTCAAGACAGATGTTCTCTCATAACAGGTCTGTTCAAGATAACCTGTTTTCAATCTCGAAATTCGACAGAACCTAAGAAGAAAAATTATTCACAGTTATTTTACATGTATTTTACTTTTTTCACAGTTCGTGTCAAATTAGTCTTGATTGCATCTCAAAACTATTTTATGTAGCCCTAAAGATTAACATAACACAAAATTCACAACTGAAAATGAGACGTATATTCATTAGCTATTAATTAAACAATTAAACACGGTAACATGTCAATAAATTATTTTTTATTGTTAGGGTAAAAAAAAAAAAAATCCACAATGAAGGTAGTGTTTAATTTGGACCCGGAGTTATCCGTGTGCTACACTGTTGATATGATTCAATAACACAAGTCTGGAAGACACTCCACAGCATCACCTTTTGGATTGTAAGCTTTGGGCTTACTTTGCCGGTAGTGCTCGTGTTCACCAACGTGCATGTGCAGCTTAAACTTTGGACCTGAACTCAATGAGCTTCTTTGGTAACCTCAGCTGCATTAAAAGCTATGACATGGCGATGGTTTTGCTCATCGACAACCACGCGTAATATTTCGGCCCACCTGGCCCGTGAAGGAATCGTGATATGTAGCTGTAATGCTGTAACGTGAAGCTGCCTCACTGTCGAGTGGCTCATCTGGTGGAGGCCCTAATTGTGCAAGTATCCATACATTCTAAAGCCGATTGCTCAAGCTGATTCAGAGCAGGTGCTGTTGTACGAAGCTGCCTCACTACTAGTCGTTGCTCATCCGGAAGTCTTTTGAATGTAAGTATTTGTACGTTTGACAACTTTTGCTATCCCTTTTCCATGTTCTATCATGGATTGCTTCACCTGATATATATATAAACATTGTCTAAATGCCATTTTACCAATATGTTTTTTATTCTCTCTTAGTGTTATTTTTTAGTATCAGAATCAGAAACATCAATCTTTTGAATCTCTGGTATTTTTTTTCTATGACATTGTCGTCTTTGTAATTGACAGCATTGTTGAAACATTGTCTTTTTTTTTCCACACGTGTGTTAAGTCTTCGCCGCCGATCAAGAGATTCCTCATCAACGGATCCCCATGGTATGCATTGTTAATTACGTGACTTGACTCCAAGACCACATTTACGACAGTATGGTCAATCACCAGTTCCACTCTGCGTGCGAGTCAATGTGATTTACAATATTCATAATGACAAATTGTTACAAAGGTCACGTCTTGTAAGACCTACGCCCTTGACTCTATAGCGTCCAAAAGCCATCGAACTTCCTAAGTACATGCGGATTCATATTCTTTACTAGATATGCGCATTTATGTTTTCAATACATAGCGTAATATCCTGTATATCGTGTCATTTATTTGAGGCAGCATCAGAGCATTCTGTATATAATAGTATTTGACTACAGCCTTTGAGCCTTTAATACTTTGCACACATGACAGTAATGCGGGAAATATTGGTAGCATCTAATGAACAATTTTTATCACCAGGTTGCATAAATAGCAGATCAATATCGAATAGCTGTTCCTACTCGAACAAAATTCCAATAAAGCCAGTTTTCGGCAAGATCACTGCTTGCATGCCAAGACAATCTTACACCAGCTTCTACATGGACACCTATTGTTTGTTGGCATTCACTGATTTCAAACGCCTTACAGTGGCTGGAAATCGACTCTGTGTCTTTTTGCGTCTGTACACTTAAATAGTATTGCACACAAATCCCACTATACTCTTTCCTACCTTTTCCCAAGCTGCATATGATTTTCTGATATTGTCTGCCATTGTAAATGCATATGAACGTTATATTCGTGAGCCATTTATATTTTTTGTTGAGGCCATTTTTTAAAACTGAATCGCCTTTGACGCTGATTGCCGAAGATACTTCGCTCTCTTCCCTGGACGTTTCAACGTCTTTACTGGATTGTTTGCTATTTTTGCTGGACGTTTCAACGTCTTTGCTGGATTGGTTGCTGTTTTTGCTGGACGTTTCAACGTCTTTACTGGATTGTTTGCTGTTTTTGTTGGACGTTTCAACGTCTTTACTGGATTGAGTGCTGTTTTTGCTGGTACGCTTAAACGTCTTTACTGGATTGTTTGCTGTTTTTGCTGGACGTTTTGCTCTATTCCTTTACTGATGACTCAGTTACCGTCGGCGATTTGAACTTCTTTTTTTAATATCATACAAAGATATTTTTGTTGCTTCATTCTATTCTTTTGCAGATTTTCATCACGCTTGCTCCAGTGCGATTCTTCACCAGGTTATTTGTTCAGGTGATCCTGTTATGTATTTAAAAAATCATATAGCTCTTTTTCGCATCTTTGATTAATCAATATAACACATTCAGGCCGATTAGCGATTTTATCTTTTCTGTGACGTTACAAAAGCACAATTAATCACGCAATGTAATTCCCGCATCAGCAATAGATGTGAATTATATCATAATACTACACTTTCCGAACAGTGGAACCATTAATGACATTATACATAATACTGTACTGCAATTCACTTAGAGAGAATCACGTATGCGTTGTTGGAATATATCGATCCGGCTCCCCAATTCCGGAACCCCATGCTGAACCCCTTCACGCGAAACCAATGTACGTGAAATGTTGCCACAAGCTTTACAAGACCTCTACAGGCAGCGTGACTTTTTTTTATCGCGACAAATACTTAGGGGTTAACTGTTAAATAAAACATTGTACACTGCACAGAGTATAATTTTATATGGAACTAATTTGCAGGAGTTCTCGTGCTTTACTACTTTACAAATGCGTGAACAGTATTTTTGTCTATAACCAGTAGAGCTAAGAGAATCCTAATAACTGTCAAAGAAAACTTCTCTGCAAACTAAGAATGGTGATAACTGTTTTATTTTGTCGAGCTTTTAAAACATAACTTCGAACATAGTTTCAAGTCATAATACAATATTCCGATGCATACCTCATATATGTCTTCTGACAATAAGCACGTTGTTTGGAGTAATTTTACCTTTTTATTATTCAGTTGCCTTTCTCAATTTTAATCAAACTTAAATCTGAATTCACTGAAACGTGTTTACACAAAGTTGAAATAACTGTATTTACCTTTATTCAAGAAACGAATTGTGTAACTTTACCTATTTTGATAAAAAGTTTGCAAAATCGGTTTAAAGGATAGAATTCACCAATTATTGATGTGAAAATGCATGTTTCTTCCAATGACTAGACCAACTTCATGTACAAGGGGCGATTTAAATTTGGTATGTTTTGCACTACATCAATTGTATTTGAAGGAATAGTATGTTTAATGACAGATCCGTTAATCTGATTTCTTCTTGAATATCCTCTTGCACACCACGTTATTGACTGTAATTTTCTGCAAGAAAGAATACAGCATTTTGAAAATATTTTAAAAATATAAAGCCGGCAGGTCTTATCTTTGTGGGCACCTTTTTTAAATAGACAATGGCCTTTCACGGACAGTTTTTCATAGTACCACTGGTATTATTGTCGACCACTTTTTTTTCCGCAGGAATCGAGGGATAGTGAAATAGTGCTTTCAGTTTGTCAGCCCTTTTGTCCATACACTTTCCTTACAACAAATTAACTCCCGTAATTATTATTTTATTCCAACCAGATTTGGTTGGCAGTTTGTTACTGATGAGACCATGATAGAGATTCATTATTATCAGTGATTAATGTCATCGTTTAACAGAGTTATAGCCCTTGATTATCAGACAGAGCCATTTGCTTGTCTGCACAATAACTTCCCGCCGAAGCAATTTTATGTTTCTACAACCTCAAACATACAGAATAAATCTGTCTTTTTTGCAGTGGCCTTATGTAACTGTCAACAGTAACACTTATTAGATATTTTGGAGAAATCAGGTCTACTCACAAAAGAAACCCAACCAAGATAATGTATTACAGTGTATTCATTAGTTATGTATCTATTATTTTACCTCAGATTTTGCACTAAGCATTATTTTGTTATGCTACCAAAGACACCAAAGTAGTTGTTGTTGTCATGGAGTTTAACGTCATTTTTAAACACACGAAAAGCTATACATGGCGGCCAGTATTAAGGTAGAGAAAGAACCCGGGAAAACCATCAGAAAGAACCACTGACCCACGAGAAGCTAATGGCAAGCTTTCGCACATACCCAAATTTGCCGAATATGAGACTCGAACTCATGCAGACATAGGTGAGATGGCAGTGATCCGTAACGGAGAGCGCTTTAGACCACTCGGCCACTCAGGGCACCCCATCAAAGTGGTAGCTAATAAACTTTTATGGTTTTCTTTTCAGAGCAGTTATGATATTTTATCTAATCACTTTAATGCTTTTAACTGACTGAGAGAGGAAGCTGTTGTATTCAAATAAGCCTTTGCCAGACTTTGATGATCAGTGTTCTATGTCCTCATTTAGCAGAAACTGTTAAGGCCTTTGATTGATGGACCCGCCCACTTTTAGCTTTGCACACTAACTACTTTAACTTATGGTTAGGTTTTAGTAAAATATGACCGACAGCTTTATACTGACAAAAACTTGGCTGAGTTTGATTACTGGACCCATTCACCGCCATTTCTACAGAATGTTTTTGTTTATTATTATTACTTTTGTTGTTATTATTATTAATGGAAATCAACCGAATTTTGTAGTTTTCGGCTGAGTTTGAGATTTTTAGTCTTATATGCAATCATTTACAGATCTCTGCTCCTAATTGTCAAGCATATCCATATTATTTCTTGCACAAGAACACCATTACGTATCATTGTATTTCACACAAAGTAAGACAGTTTATACGAAAAGACTCCAGATGAGTTTAATTCAAGTGTAGGTTTTTCGCGTGTAACTCGTTTAGCAGAGTTATGGCCGCTAAATGACAGACTCGCATGATTTGCCTTTCCATACAACATTCCCCTTAACTCCTAATGTTCATGTGGTAGTGGTGATGGGAAGGGGCCGACTCTCAAATAGCTACAAAAATATTCTTTCTATGATGTACAGAGAAAAAAAAACAACCTATTACATCCATTATAGCGATTGAAAAATTATTATTAAAAACAAAATCCTAGCCCCCCCACCCCCGGCCATAAAATGTATTAGTCAATCAAATGTTGGATTTCAAATTAATTTGGTACAAATCAATCTCCTTGTAGCAGCAGTACAAAACTTCCATCGATATTGGAGATACATTTTGTACTTCATGATGAAGCCACAAAATGGCCGTTTCTTCTCATGGACTAATCCCTCTAGCAAAGTGTAAAAAGACCGACTTCTTTTCATGGAAAAACATCACAGATTTAAATCTGCAATCTACTACCTTGAAATTCTTGTTATTGCTAAAACTAACAGTGTAGGTTTCAATAAACTGAAGTTAAAATGAAGAAATTGTCTTATTTCGAATTCCTGGAAATTCTTTTCAGGCAGAACACCATCTGTCACTTTTAGGAACTCTTGTTTTGTTCTGGACGTATAACATATTCTACAATGGATTTATGAAATTATGCAAGAGACGTTCGTTTTGCATGCATGGGCTAACTTGTATATTTTGAGTTTATTCAAATATGCAGTAATATTGTGATACATATCGTATAAGCTGCAAACATTATGACACATACGTGTTGCAAATTAAATTGGCTGGAAATACCCAGCACCACGGACCTGTTGACATCAATTTTTATCAGAGGAAAATTGGCTGAAATTTCTTTGTGATGTTGTAAAACCAATACTAATGTAGATTTATAACTGGTTTCGAAAAGCGAACTTAATACAGCTTAGAGAGTATTTTATATGGGATAATCGAAGGTATAGATATCATATATTTAGAGACACTGGTATTACAACCAAATAAAGATCTTGATCAGCCAAAAGCTCTAAAAAAAAAAGGTTTGAAGTATTATTTAAAAATAAGTAAATAATATAAGCATTGGAACAGTGGCCACAACACGGACACAACAAAAGACATGCACACGCATGGATGGTGTATGCGTCAAACTGTTGGTAGCTAAATCACTGGGTATTGAATCAGAAACTATAGGACATATACGCTTTGATAAGGAAAAGTTGTGAATTTGAAGAAAAAAAAATTCGTTTTTCCTCCATTACTAAAGAAGACGCCAAACTTAATGGATCATGAGATGTTGATGAAGAAGAGCCATCATTATTTAGTTATATGTATGAAAAGTGTGATAGATGTGAAAGTTTTGGCACAAATCTATAAAAACTGGTATTGTATATTCATATTTAGGCTTCATCTGATTTTTTTTCCCTCAATGTTTCCAAGACATGTAATCTCACATACTTTTTAGCATATTTAGCTTCTGTGAGCACCATATTTATTTTTCGAGTCGAAATCTACTGTACATTTAGTACACTTAAGTCAACGAAACGTTTTATTTGCACACCTTCTTATGGCAGTGATCAAACCTTACCATTTCTAGATCGCCGTCGACAATCCTGCGTTCGATTTGATGTGGTATTCCCATATTTTCATCAACTGGTCTAGCTTGCGTGAACAAAACACCATCCTTCCATGTGGCGATGGCCTGGCAAATTGAAAACCACAAGGACTTTAGTAATCGTATGGAAGTATGCATTCATAATGTCCTTAAAACGCCATATTTGGCCTTCAAAACAGTGTTACTAGAGCAATATAAACTCAGTCTGAACTTTCATTTTGAACCAAATACTAAATTGCTGAAATTCATTACATTTTTTTTTACAAGGAAGTTAAAACTACAAATATATCAGATATCGTAATTTGGTAACATTATGAGATTTACTAGGTCAATCTGATTATAGAATTGTTATAATCAGGGCTGTATTAAGGTTTTTGCGAGCCCCAGGGGGCCATATAAACTCTGCCTTGTCCATAGATATGGTGGCAGTACTATTAACAACACTCCCTGTGAAATCAGACGATAATATACGGGGACCCTTAGTTTCGGCTCCCTGGGTACGTTGTCCACTTTGCCCTATGGATAATCCGGCCCTTGTTATACTCGAACGAAAGTCTGTTTGCTTACTTTTAATTAAAGTGTGGTAATTCTGGTATGACCAATTTGGTTTTGAGGATTTGGCTAGTAAGATATTCCAAGGTTGAAAAAGTCCCTTTAAGAAACTTCATTTACCGTCAATGTATGCTACAACGTGCATGTTGAATGTTGAAATCTTAAAACATCATACTTTGAACTGATTATCTTGAGGATCTTTGCAGTCAAACTCTTTCCCGAGAGCGAAGAAAGCCTGCGAGTCCTTCGGACGATTTGTACTTATTCTGATCTTTTCACCTTCTATTGCAATAGTCATTGTAGAGTTCGCAGCCAAGGCAATTTTCCGCATGATAAAACCAACTCCTAAAATCAACCAATAGTATGCTGTATTAAAAATTAGTGTGAATCAAACATGATCGTTAAAACAGAATAATAATGAAGTACCTGCTCTGCTTCTAGACGTCTAATATATTAATTCCAGAAGGTATTTCCGCATCTAAATGAAAGCAAAAATAAATCTTTACTGCATTAAGTCACGTGGACCTTAAACATAACAACACAGGAAAAAAGTTATGAAATACCAATCTTGCATCGTGCAATCTAGTACTGCATACAATCATTGGAATTATATATACAGTTACTTTACAGTATATTCATTATTTCGATATATATATATATATATATATATATATATATATATATATATATATATATATATATATATATATATATATATATATATATACCAATCAAGGCAGAAAAATGATGAAACACATTTCTCATCGGAAAAACGTTGTAAAGATAAATATTTCCAAATATGGGCATGTTTCGTCATTACCTGTTGAATGTGTTTTGGCAATATGAATTCCCATGAAGACGGCAGAAACTACACTATAATTCATTCTGATTGATAAGAGTACCAAATTTATCTTATTGTAAATACAAATAGGTATAAATAGTTCCTTAACTTGAACTAGAAGAAGAAGAAGAAGAAGAAGAAGAAGAAGAAGAAGAAGAAGAAGAAGAAGAAGAAGAAGAAAACAATTTAATTTGATTGGTTCCAAAACTTCACAAAAAAGTTTACATATTCCTATTAAATTTAAGTTAAATTTTCCCTAGACATTGAAATTGTACATTTAAGATCACCTATCTGTAACATCAGTGACCAATGTGTTTTGTATAGATAAAAATTAAGGTGTGCACATGCATATAACATGTGATCTCATTATATCAGTGAACAGAACTGAAATATAATAAGACAAATAGCTAAGGATGGGCCAAATATGAACATGTTTGACTTAATAAAATCCGTTGGAATGTGGAAACAACAAAAGGAAGAAACATTTATTCAAGGTAATGTTGTGACAAATTATATTAATGCTCTCATGAGTTCTAAAAAAGAACATGTTAACCTCATCCCATTATCCCACAACTGGGTGTGCAGCACCAAAAATGGGGATTCAAATTTGCAGCTGGGAAAATAAAGCAAACAAGGCTTTAACAAGGAATAACATGAATACCTATTCAAACAAAGTCATTCTAGATGAATACATTATTTAATACAAAAGACGGACCTATGTTTAGGAAATACAAAACAGACTGCGGTAACAGGTTTTAACTCATTTTTCGACAGGCCTTCAGAACCATCTCAACCTTTTTGATTTGCCTATCTTTAAGTCTACAAGGCTCCATAACTTCATGTTAACTATATTTGTCTTTCCGTCCACGGTGTTGGTTTAAGCTGGACCTCAAGGATGGGCAGTTTTCTCTGTCGTGCGCTTACTTGGGGCGTCTATATAAGAGATTGTTTTGTGTGGCAATTTCATGAATATCTGAACTGCACTGTCTTAGCAGTGGTAATTGCTAGTACCCCAAACAAATGCTTATTGCCAAGCCCGTGGTTTATTTTAGGTTATTGTTGTTCTCATATCAGATAACGCATTCCTGCATCATCGACATGTAACCAACAGAACTCATTCACGATCTTCCTAGAACTTTTTTGATCTTAGTATTGTGGCATTTCGATTGATTGTTTGTATTTTGTTATGCGACCTCCAATTTCCCGTCGGATATGCAGTGGAACTTCTAAAACCTCACAAGATGATCACCATTGACTTGTGCATTCGTGTGTTTGTAATTGAGATGCCATTTTGGTAGAGAGAATGACTGGTCAAATGTGATACAGAACCATAAAACAAAACAGGATTTCCCAGTAGTATACTATAAGAACTATGGTTGAAATTCTAATTTGAAAGACATAATTTTTGTTAGTGCAATGAATATATTTCATGCTTTACTTTTTACAAGGTGTTACTTATGCATGAATCACTTCCAAATTTGCATTAATGCAAATATCCATTACATGGTTTTTGCACACTTAAAATCTTTGTGAGTTTAAAACCTTCTTTGAGTTCTTGATTGATGAATTGAAATTTAATAATGTTATTATGATTACTAATAAAGGTTTATTTTATTCACGTTCATACATCCTTCTTCCAAGTTGCCATTAATGTATACACCCGACCATCCAAACGTATACACTTTAAACTATGAATACCCTGCATATGAATACCATACACTTCTACACTTACAAAATGTGTTTATGATATACATACAACACAGAAGATTTTCTGAATGAAAATTATTGCTTAAACACAATTTTAAATGCTACTATGTATCACGATAAATAGTGGATACACTTGAACTAAGAGAACCAAAAACACATACACAAGCGCGCGCGCGCGCACACACACACACACACACACACACACACATACACACACACACACTTAATCACGTTCAGCTTTCACTTCGCCCTATTATGTCCAATAGGATAAATAACTTCTCCCTAAAACTCAAATCTTGACCCCTGAGTGATGAACTAAATTTCTAAAGAACCCGTTATCAATTGTTTAAAGAAATTGCTTCCCAAAATGGATCGGATGACAAAAGTAAAACACACTGGCACCAAAATATATAACGCACACTTCAGGTTTCATCTTTAAAAAAAATTAGGTAGGCCAAGAAATTATTATACCCGGTAATATATATTTTTAAATATATATCACTTAATCCTCACGATAAAGTATTTATATTTTTATACCAGGTATAGATCAATAGTATATTATCATGTTTATTCATTTTCATGAATAGTAAAAATGTTTCTTTGATTACGTATATATTCCTATAGAGTGGTTGAAAGCGTCTATGTATGTATATGCTAGCGTTGTGAAATATATAGCTACATCTTCCATTATTTCTGCTTTAAAAATCCATAACTGCTTGCCGCCTATTAGTCATCACCTACAGTATACCAGTACCGTTTTTTAACTGCATGGCGAGTGGTAGCGTACTTCGAATTTTTGAATTAGCCAATAACCTTGAGTGCAAAAGGACTCACTGTACTTATTCAGTTCCCATAGTAAACCTATGCAAACACCATGATATTAAAAAGTCAATAACTTAAAATGTTTGAGTGTTCATGATCAAATCTATATTTATCAGTATAGATGAAACCTGGCTGTCAGCTTCTGTATCTAAGGAAATAATATGAACCACGACATTTTCTGGATATGCATGTGTTTGAAACATGAGCTTTCAATTACACAGCAGAGATAGATGCTAGTTTTAGCAATGAGTATTCCAAACTTAAGACTACTAAAAGACTGAAATTCCATGAATAAAACAATGTCTCTAAAATATTTCTCACTTGCAACTTGAGTAAGCTCTCAAAATATTCTTTTTCCTAAAACATAATCTACATTATTAATCAATCCTGGTCAGTCAAACCTATATATGCTCTATTCTATGTTCACCCATTTCCAGACTGGTTCCCATTTTTCCTGATCATAGTACCGTGTGTCTCATATCCACCCTTGATTTTATTGACAACCCTAGGAATAGTAGTTAAATATATAAGTAAGCAATGTGCATAGTTCTGCCTGTCAATGATTACATTAGTGAATATTAAATTATACTGCAAGTTCATGTTTACCAAAATAGCAATGGTGCATTTTAGGCAACATTTAAATATTTAGGCTTTATTTAAGAAAATCAGAAGAAAAAAATATTAAAATAAAGCTGTCTAATAAGAATAATCTTTTTTTTTTTTACTATCAACATTTATCGCTCTTCAATTTAATGCTTAAACATATTACTACCCTTGTCATTTTATGTAATCAATGAGTAAAAGGTCAAGGTTACCATCTATATGTACATGTATTATTGCAGATGATGATACGTCTGTGAAAAAAAATTACTAAAAATTCCTCCCAGAAGACGTATTCCCATCAAAATGCAAAAGATGAACTTTCAAAACATTCACTGAAAGAAATTAGTGCCATAAAAAGTCGTGAGAGTTCATCATCATTAAGCATTGGTGGAAAAGACCTAAGTGATCATATGTGAAGCATTATGTTTCGAAACACAACTACTAAATATCATATTGCTTACTGTAATTACTCTATAAATAGTAAATTGTATACATTTTATATATGTATTTCTTAGATGTTAACCAAAGTACAAAACACTCCACCTAACATAGTCAAATCTACACTGTTCTCCCTCCCTCTCCCTACCCCCTTCTTGACAACAGTTGATATATCTGAACAGGTGTTTCCACCGAAAGTCACTCTATGGTTTACAAAAGGTATTAACTTTACTTGTTACCCAGAAATAAAACCATATGATTGCCTTTATAGTAAAGTTAATTCAACTTGCATATGTGGAGTCATTATATTGATGTGGCTGTTTCTAGGACTTACTGTACTAATTTAGTTCCCATAGTAAACCTTATCAAACACCATGATAGTAAAAATTCCATAACTTAACATTTTGGAGTGTTCATGATCAAACCCATATTTATTAGTATAGATGAAACCTCGATGTCAGCTTCTGTGAAGAGGAAACGATATGAGCCGTGGCATTTTCATAACATGCATGTGTTTGAAAAGATGTGCCTTCAATTCCGCACCAAAGAATCAGGTGCTAATTTTAGTAATGAGTGTTCCAAACTCAAGACTGTTAAAGGACTGACATTTGCATCAATAAGACAATGTCTCTAATTATTTCACTTACAACTAGAATAAGCTCTCAAAATATACTTTTCCCTAAAATAAAACATACATTATTAACTAATCATGGCCAGCCAAACTCATATATACTCTATTTTATCTTCACCCATTTCCAGGCTGGTTCCCACTTTTCCTTATCATTAGGACCGTGCATTAAAAAAAGACATAGAGCCTCCGACTGGCCATTTATATTGCCCAGCAGTTAACCTATATATCAGGTAAAGATAATAAAAAAAAACACACAATATATATATATATATATATACACACACACACACACACACACACACACACACACACACACACACACACACAACCATTCATGACATTCAATGATATCATTCAATGCTTTACTCAATTAAATAATTTTTTTTAAAAAATGCAGTGTTCAAATTTATTATTTTCATTGTACAGGTTCAAGCCATGCAGGCTTGTCATGTTAAAAGGTTTCATTCAGACTGAGCATTCAATAAAATAGGTTCTGATTCATGAAGTTTTACATTTGTTCCAGTCTTAAATTATGTCAATCCAACACACAACAAATACACGCAATTTAAGTTTATATTATTTATCAAAACTTTGCATAATTTCAAGGCATGCATGTTTCTCAACTTCACTGTAATCAATCTTGCTAAATGAACAATACAAATACAAGATGAATATTTATTGTTTTAAAAAAAAAACAGTTTTAATGTCATTATTTATCCATGAAGTTCAAAGCTTTTTTTTTTATTTCTGAATAAAATGTTCCTCAACTTCAATGATGTAAGCGAAGCTCAGAACAAAACTACAATACAAATTCAGTATCATCATATATTTAACACAATTTCTTTTAAAAATATGATTTTTTTTTAATGTTGGCATTATATGATCTGTCATTTAAACTGTACCTTTTCACATAATTTCTATGGTATTAGTAATCAATAACTCACATACGCTTATTAAACGTAACACACAAATGTTATTATAGTGCACATTATGATTGGGATTACACAAAGGGAATACATCACCGAGTTCTAACTAGTATCTTTAAGCACAAACAACTTTAAGATTTTTACAATACGTATAATACCTGAACTTTTGAAGGTTTATTTCGAGACCCGTTTGTATATGCTAACCTTTATCACAATTGCAGGGTTTTTTAATCCTGCTCTAACTAGTCATCTCAAAATTAGGTCATGCTGAGCATCGGCCACACCTATGCTACTAGTCAGCGTAAAACTGTAGAAGACTGCTACTATGCCCAAAGGATGACCTAAACCAATATAATATTGTTTTGTAACCTTTGTGTTGAAGTGAGTCTTACATACAATCAGACAATTTGCTAAATCTTGAATGGCATCATACGCTTCCTGCCATGACTTTCAACATTTTACTATTGGTTTTGAATGAGGCGTGAATAATGCTTGATGGCGATTTTCAAGTTCACTGGTTTTCAGGAGCTTGAGATTTTGTCGAATGTCTTATTCCATGCTGACCGGTCAATGAATCAAAAACAGCTGTGGGATAAACCGAGCATTCTTTTGTTACAGCACTGCATCAATAAAGCTGTTGCGTTGATGTGCAAAGTACCATGATGTACCATCACCTAAAGAAAGACAAGCAAACACAGATCTCACATACATATAAAGTTAAGTGTTTCACATCTTTACATCAGTAATGGACTTGTAATAAAAGAATCCCAGTCACCACTTTTCTAGCCTGGATTAAATACTAGACTTCGTCTCTGAAGCATTTCTATCAAATTTCAATATATATTGTTTCACAATTTGATAAACATGAAAAGTTTTTAATTATATATGAACCGTATCACAGCGTATCAAGTGAATAGATAGATAGATAGATAAATAGATAGATAGATAGATAGATAGATAGATAGATAGATAGATAGAT
This sequence comes from Unio delphinus, assembly GCA_029339505.1. NCBI lineage: Eukaryota > Metazoa > Mollusca > Bivalvia > Unionida > Unionidae > Unio > Unio delphinus. The sequence goes on from JAQISU010000254.1 coordinate 1,181,440, forward strand.
AGATAGATAGATAGATAGATAGATAGATAGATAGATAGATAGATATTGTTACGAGTTTATGCTCTAATAAACGGTAACAAAGAAAGAGTAAAAACAAACTGTTTCAAATTTAACCCCCAAAAATATTTCGCTGTATAAAGTCTGTGAAAATTGGAAAAGAACTTACAGTTTTAAGAATCAAATCCAAAAATAATCCAAGAATAATCCGCGAGTTAAATTACAAAAGTCCTAGTAATGAAATGTTCTAATAGATTAAAGTTCGAGTTATGTTGGAAAATTCAAGATGGAAAACGTTGACGTATGTTGAAGTCTGTTTTGTGTTTATATATAGTTACTTTTAGAATCACAAGATTTAACACTCCAGTGCTGGAAAACCGGATAATATTTTGATAAACTGTCTTTGTCCAAGATTTATGTATGAGCACATCAAATCGTCCCAGAAATACGAAATAATCCTTTAAAATCCAACTGAACTGAAGAACTGTTAACATGGTTTGAAAAACGTTGCTACAACAAAAGAAAATGACTTAACGTCATTTGTAAAAGCCTAGAACTGAATATATTTCCCTAAAACAAAGATTATATCGTATTCTTCTAATAAGCGAAGGGGAGAACCAATACGTTCTACTTCAAGAATTAAAAGTTGTTTACTTTTTCACTAATCCAATCTTGAACTTCATGACAACAACCAATCATCTTAAAATGAAATGAAACCTTTTTACGTGGTAGTCACTAATCTTGAATCAAGGTCAGGATCTAGGTCAACATTACTTGTTTACCAAAGAAATTCAGGTTTCGAGAGTTGCTGTTCAGAAAATCCCAACATTTTCAAATATTTCTGACACATCTGACAGGATCACTTGCGGGAGAACGGTATACCGTGTCAAGCGATAAACATACCGTGACTGTAGACCATGCCCAGACATAGAGACCAAGGACCTCAAGTCATTTAACGGAGTCGGAGCCCCCCTTTTTGGTAATTTGGCCAAATTTTTTTTTTTTTTTTTTTTTTTTTTTTACAAAATATGTCCTCAAAATGTACCATTTCGGCCCCTGGCCAGGGCTCTTTTCCGAGGTTGGAGCCCAAATTAGCTGTCTAGTTTGCCTAGGCAGAAAGAAGTTCGCCGCTGCTGTAGATAGTTTCTACATCTTCGCTAGCCAAGGTTCCGATAATGCTACACTTGGGCATATCGAGCAAATGTTGCTGTTCTTCGGGTCTGTGAAATGTATTGGATGCGGCGGCAAGCCATCGCATTCAATGCAAAAAAAAAGTTGTTCAAATTTGAATACTGTTCTCACGTGATAGTGAGCACACAAATTGACTAGACCTGTAAATAAGCACATTTTCAGTGCCGGTCCGTGTTTGCACAAGTACATTTCACTCAAAAAGACCTGTAATGGCTGTCCTCTGGTACATAGTTATACTTTTGATGTTAAACTTACAAAGTATTATGTTTAGGTCAATGGCCACAACCGTTTTCGACTAATGTATACTGCACCATGCTATTGGTTAGTTGGCAAGACATACTAAGGGAGGCAATACATGAAATCCAAAAGATGTCGCTAGGACAAAACACCGTTATAGCTGTTCGATCTGCCAAGGTGAAGATATGATTATCGGAACCTTGGCTAGCGACTACGTAGTTTCTTTTAAAGAGAATGATTTCAGTCGTGTAGGGTGTTAGATCACTACACGAGATGATAGTGAGAGAGGGGAGGATGCGCAACTGTTAAACGGGAAGTATACAAACGTTTATTTTAAACCCATTTAATCTTACAAAGCTGATCTGTCGCTCGATACAGATGTTTGAACTAATTCCGTATCGCTCACCTTCCGTATCGCACATACAGACTGGAAAAATGTTTAGGACTTAAAACATTCATGTTTGTTATACATTTTAAAATATTAAAAAGTCACTCTTGTCATTTGAAGAAATGCAGTCAGACTGGTTGACAATAGCCACTTTTGTTGCTGGTGTTTATGGGAGAGTACCGTTAAGTAGCGGCGATAGTTTATTTGTACTACACGGTATATCGGCTGACAAATTAGATTATGTTGAGAGGGACAATACTATTTTGGATCGAATGCTTGACAGGGAGTGATCAGATGAAGCTGGTGTCCAAAGTAACATCAAACATATGAGAGAGAGAGAGAGAGAGAGAGAGAGAGAGAGAGAGAGAGAGAGAGAGAGAGAGAGAGAGAGAGTCCTTTGCCACTGAAATCTTGTAGTAAATTTTTTTTAAAAATCCTGACAATGTAAGAAAGACTATGTAAGTCATGTCTAGATTCAGGGCATGTTGGAAATACCCAACGTTTGGAGAAAACTTTGACCATGTGTTGTAACTGAATACGCAAAAGGATGAACGTTAAGACATACAGGGGGAGGAGATGGTAATTTGAAAGAAGTTAACATAAAGACCATGTTATCTGATTTTTATGTATTATTCAGTATTGAGGTAAAACAAATTGAACAAAATGGCCACCACGGGAATAAACCTAGTATCAACCACCTACTTTCCTAAAAGCCAGGTCAGATAAAAACTGAGGGGACAAAAAGAGAAGAAGAAGAAAAAAACTACAGATGGAGCGAGAGGCTTTACTTATCGTAATGAAACCTTTCTTACATATGCAAGATAAATGTACCTGCTTAATGTTTTAAAATCATACCTGTTTGGGCTTTCATGAGGGCAAACATCTTCCTCTGTCCATCAATAGTTCAATCAAATTTGCTGCTATTTGTTTTGAAACTTCCGAATCGCTGCTGTCATTTATTTAACTAATGGACCTGCTTGACGTTGATATATTTAAGCCTCGAATTCGACATTTTTCAAACACATCAACCAACTGGAAACACCTCTCTCTCTCTCTCTCTCTCTCTCTCTCTCTCTCTCTCTCTCTCTCTCTCTCTCTCTATATATATATATATATATATATATATATATATATATATATATATATATATATATATATATATATACCACCTACTTTAAAAACAACAACGCATTTGTAGTGTTGGTATAAAGTAAATTGATATACCGATACTAATGGTATATCAAATTGTTATTCGCGCATGGCGAAATAATACGAATAAAACAATCTTTCAACCGCAGGCCTAGATATCAATCATGAATTTCTCCGTCATTAATCATAAATCTCATATGAAAGTAACGATACAATATATTAATAGTCTCTATTTTCTGAATTATATAAAAATGGTAGATAATTTAATCGGAATCCTTTCTTTTCCATTCCCCTCTCGTGCGTAAATGACAAAATAAGCACACATCTGGAGTGAGAGAGAAAAACGTAATGCGCTGGACAAAACCATTAAAACTAAACTTGTACAAAGTAACATAAAGCAATCTGATTCGTCGTAAGGTTATATGTACTCTTTCATTGGGATCTATCTAGTGTTCATAACATAAACAATACATAGTTGCAATAGTCAGTTAGACTAGGCATATATGTTAAATGTGTCAGTTAAGAGGCACACAAACTGTATTGTCTTTGAATCCTTTGTTGCTGTTGTTTCTTTAAACATATTATAATGTTCTAAAATCAATAATTAATTATTTAAAATGTTCTAATGTTGCCTCTCCTCTCTTTCTCTCTGGATTAATGTAGCTTGATACGGGTGAAAATCCATGAAATACGAGCGTTAGGGATTTTCGCTTGTATCATTGGCCATGTGAATGATGGTAATGTTAGTTAAGCCGTCCAAAAGAGATATTGATTGATATTCTTTTATTCCTCCATTTTCGGAAGATTATAAGACAAAGTATAGAAATGCAATGAAATATACAGAATGACAAAAATAGTGGATTCATTACTTACGAAGTCCACTGAATTAATTCCAATAGCAAACGAATAAACAAATTAATAATGTTACTAAACTATATATTAATTTCTATTCAACGTTTATTTCCATACGCCATTATCAGGATAAGTTCAATGCAGAGAAAGCTAACCATTTTCGCAACTTACTACTTTCTTCATAAAACCGTATTTCATGATTAAATCATGGGTGTGTTTTATATTGATATTATAAATGTGAATACGAATAGAAACTGAAAAAGAAAACAAGAAACTTGTCAATTTGCATATGTGCTGGTGAACAAGAAGAAAAATAGTAGAACTACACTTTGTAGCGGACACACTCGCATGGGTGTGAGGAGTTTATTCACTCGGTCAATACACAGTTGCCAGAAGAATATCGTAATTCCTTTTAAAGTGCAAATATGTGTATCTGAACTTGAGATACACAACAGAGCGATACCGAAATGAGTCAAGAAATGGAAAACATCAGCAACAAAGGACATTCTTATTTCCTTCATTATCTTTATTTATTTATTTATTTTTTATTTTGCCAAAGATACGGCAAAATGTATTTTTTGGATGTGTGTGTGTGTCTCGGTGGATAAATATAGGATCAGTCAGGAAACCAGAAACACAACATTTTTACGGCCTAACATGCAACCACTTATTTGGCCTAGAACAGTTCAGTGCAATACTCAAACAGGTGTAGACATGATAAACTAATTTCAAAGCACACACACACACACCTTTTTTTTAAAGGGAAGATTCAACATGTTTTCCTAAAATGGACCCGAGAAAAATGTAAAATCTTACTGAACATTTTAAGCAACCAAATATCTTGTGTGCAAAGTTCAATATAATCCTCCAACTGACGTAGGAAGAGCAGCGATAAAGAACTAAATTCCAGAATAAACTGTACCTTTTTTGAATTTTTTAAAACGAAAATGTCCCTAAAATGAATCAGAAGGAAAAATATAAAAACTAAAACCTTACCGTGTATCCACAATAACTACAACTATAGCCTATAGTGTTTCCTTCAAATAATGGAGCCAGAGAAGCAATACTAGATGTATGTAGCTGCAAAATGTCACATGTAAAACAAGGAATGATCAAATCTCAGAGCCCATCGTCGTGTTGTATTCATTTCACGAAGTCGGATCAGTAAAATTTTGCAAGACACTAGTCCGCAAGGTGTGCTTCTTTCCATATTTAAAGACGTGTCGGGCAAGCGATAACTGCCACGATTTAAACACCTGGTAATTCATGACCCACCCCCACTCCGGGGCATACTGAATGTTTGAATCTACTTTTTCCGCATATTCATTCGTATTGTGCGATACTATAGTAAGTGGTCTTTGGTAACTTTCGAATAGGTGCACGTTCTATTACTGTATGAGGATGCAGGGGATAGTTTCGTCAATAGGCCCCTATCAAAGTTCTTAAGGCTATGGTGAGATTTATTCAACTACAATTGTTTAATAAATTTAAAACATGGATATATGTGTCAATAAAGTGTTTCGGGCTTGTATTGTTTTTGAAATGGATATGAGGCATGTACACGTCCCATAGCTGCTTTACACAGTATGTAAACCAGTCAAATACCAGTTGTCGGCTAGGAAGAGGAGCTAGCTACCCGTAGCAGTAAACATGTGGCTTCAAGGCGAGTCGAATATCGGATAAACAGTTTGCATGGCAAATATTTAGAATTGCATCAACCTGTTTAGTACACAGTATTTTTCAGAAATACCACCTAGGAAAAGTGCGTGTGTTATTTTTTCTAAATTGATCTTCGGACTGTAAAAAAATGCGGGTATAAATTTGTTGCAGTGCATACACTTCTTCTGGTATGAACAGCCACTGATTTATGTGGTCAAATGAATAATATTCTTATGCTATGTTTTAATATCGCTATTCACAAAATACGGATCTTTTAGACATCACTTATGTAATTTATGTTTTCATGACTTTTTTATACTAGGCAGGTGAATGCGGCAAAAAATTGTTTTTTTTTTATATTAAAAAAACTGTCCATCGAACCCTTGAATACAAATTAGGCTAAGCGACTGAATTATCAGCCAATCAAAACACTTCAAACACAACAAATACGGTATTAATAATTAACAGCGTGTTAAACGGCCTTGTTATAACGTATTTCTTTAACAAAGACACAAGCAATAGGATCAAACTGATTTAGATCCAGCAAGTCAGTGCAATTCAATTAATAAAAGTCACTTTACCGATATTAGTTTCGGTTTCTTTTATGACTGATTAAATAGCAGTGATTGATTAATTCATTGTGATTGATTATACAGAAGCTCGGCTTATACGTGCTTTTGTTTGTTTGTTTGTTTGATTAGGATTTTTAACGTAGCTTTAACAATTTTTCAGTCATATCGCTACGATGTCTGCAGTGAGGCAGTTTATAGTGATGTCCAGCACTGAGACATCATGCCGCAGACATGTAGCATGATGTCTCACCCAGTCACATTATCCTGACACCAGGCCGACCAGTCCTAACACTAACCTCTTAATGCTGAGCGTCAAGCGAGGAAGCTGTTAGAACCATTTTTGTAAGTCTTTGGTATGACTCGGCCGGGGATCGAACCTACGACCTCCCGCTTCCGGGGCGGACGCTCTAACCACTAGGCCACCGGAGCGGTTCCTTATACGTGCGATATTCCGTTTGAAGAGAAGCGATTACGCTAATTAAGGATTTGTCCCTGTTTATATTTAAACCGTAAAATGTATCCTGTGAAAACTTTTGAAGCAGTTGATGAACTGGGTCAAAAGGAGCTGATTTAATTATTTTCACGAGGACGGTTATGGGGAAAAATCAGAGGTGGAACATTCACATAAAAGCGGAGGGCTAAAACTTAAGATTGCCACTGTCGCGGAATAATTCTTTCTCCAAAACGACAAAAAAAAATCAATACAGATACTATTGATGTTATAGGCAGATTTTCACTGACAAGAGCTATTTGTCTATTGTTTTTTTATATGTGGGGAATGATTAGCATAAATTAGCATAAGATGTACAATCGTGCATCCTGAAATAAACCTTGTCGTGCTTTAGCATGTCGTATTGTGTATTAATTATCTTAAATGTAATATACACCTCTTGTATAGTTTGTATATTCTTTACTACGCTTTATATGTTGTGTCAAAATATATATTTATTTATTCATGACTTATCCACTCGTCCATGAGTTGTGGTTGCAGTAAATTCTTTGTTCCCACCTACCATTTCGCTTCTGCTAAAATGTCAAAAACTTTCTTTAATTGGGTGAGATGTATGCACTTTATCCCACTGAAAAAAAAAAAAGAATTAACGTACAACATATTGTTGCCTCAGAGTGTGTACTTATTCAGTTTTCCATTGTCATTTTATCTAAAATACACTATATCTTGCTCTGATACAGTAATAACTGCAAAACATCTTTTATCAGTCTAGTGTAATTATACATTTATGTCTGATTAGTATCATATTTGACAAGTTTTGCTGTCCCCGGGCGCAAAATACCATCGCTACGCCTCTGACCTAAACGGATATTGGATTGCTTCTTTTAGTTTCTGAACTTCTGTTTTCATTCATATTGATTAAATAAATATAAGACACACTTATGATTTAAAAATAGAAAGATGGATTAAATGAAGAATGTATAGTACAACAACTAACTGAACACCGGCCGCGCTGGATTTCACATATTTAAACTAGTTAGAAATATAAACAAAGAGAACCGGCAAGAAATAATTCAAATATTTAAATGTATTTACAGTCCATCTAAACCATTATAATAATTTAATTAACAAACCATACAACTGTTTCTATCCTAGGTTTCTAACTTCACCTTTTCCGTTTCTTCGTGTGAAGATATGTTTCCATCTTTCATAGGTCCATATACATCAGCGGATGATAGACGAAAAAAAGTCACGCTCATTTTTTAACGGATTTTGGAGAGAGAGAGAGAGAGAGAGAGAGAGAGAGAGAGAGAGAGAGAGAGAGAGAGAGAGAGAGAGAGAGAGATGTGGTGGTGGACCGGTCAGTGATTAAGAACGGCTACAGGGGGGAGGGGGGGCAGATAGTCTGGTTCCTTGCTTAGTATGCTCCCATGCGTTTCACTCTTAGTATAGCAGAGTGCAACGCATGGGAGCATACTAAGCAGGGAACCAGACTAGGGGGCAGATCGGCCTTCGGACAATTTAATATTAAATATTATGTTTTTAGACCAACATGAAGAAACGAATAAAAATGAACGGAAACATTAAATAGATTTCAGTATGTGTATTCCTCCTTACCTATAAATGTACCGCATAAATCTGGAAAGGCTATTGCAACTTTGTATCATTGGTACACTAAACACTGTATTAAAATCTTACGCCTAACTGTTGCGAAGTCACAGGTATTTGTCATTTGTCGATTACTTAATGCAAGTCCAGTTGTTTTTTTTTTCTCTCATTGCACATCTTTGTATTTTCCTCTTTGTTACATGAGAGAGAGAGAGAGAGAGAGAGAGAGAGAGAGAGAGAGAGAGAGAGAGAGAGAGAGAGAGAGAGAGAGAGAGAGGATAATTCTGTATGTTTAATTAATTAATTTAGAAGACGTGGATTAATATTTTTATCGGTATTTTGTTACAACGCAGATGATTAATCAATGGAAGTTCATCACATGTTGTTTCTGGAATATGTATCCACCACGTACAAGGCAATTTAGGTTATTGCTAACTACATAACAGTCAAAATCACA
>JAQISU010000254.1:1192500-1260000 GCA_029339505.1 Unio delphinus
TAAAGACGTCCCCTTTAAAATTTAACGTGGGGAATGGTGACGTAAATTTATGGGGGTCTACGAGAATTTAACTTGAAAAAGTTATCATGTAAGAAGAGTCGAAAAATTCTTGGTATCTAAAGAAAATATAAAATTGGAAATTTGAATTTAATTAGGGAACAATTGTTTTTTATCCAACACTAAGTTATTTACTAATAAATCACATACTAGCCCCAATAAATCATATGTTAGCCCCAATAAATCATATATTATCCCAATAAATCATACATTAGCCCCAATAAGTCATATATTAGCCCCAATAAATCATATATATTAGCCCCAAAACACAGATCTTAGTGACCAAAACCTTACAATTACTGTCTAACGAATTGGGTAAGATATTAAAGATGGGGAATGAAATCATATAAATAAGCCATCGCACAAACATGGAAAAGAGTGTGTATAGTAACACCATACCCACAAACATACTATTACACACAAGCGATAGTAACAGTGTTTATAGACACACAATAACCACAAATATAAGAGAGCCATTTAAGTTTTTGTTGTGCTGTCATTGTAAACATGGACAAAGACATATACAAAAGTTAAAAAATAAACAATGTTTTGAATAGTTATTTTCTTCTCGATGTCTTTGAGGTACTTTAAAGGGATGTTGGAGTTTGTCCTGGTTCGCTAATGTTTATCGATATCGAAGACAAATGCACTTCCTCGGCCGAGTACGCCAAGAACGACAATCTTGTGAATGTATTCAGCAGTTTGCAGACAGAGTGATTGTTAATAAAAGAAACCTCGTTTGCCATGGTCTCTGGATTCTTTCCAGGCATCAAACTTTTTCTTCGCTCTGCCGACTCTGTTATTGGATTCACATCCAGTTTGCATTAAGCCCCATGAATTTCCCGGCTCTTTTTTCTCCCGCTACATCGCTCTGTTCTCCTCCCATATTGCAATGTTGTGTCGTTGCCTATCTTCTTGTTTCTCCTCTTTCAGGATCAAACATGCATGGCAATAGTGAAATACTAATCTTAAATTTAGAACGTTATCGACCATTCAGCCATGTAGTTATTCCTGTAGTAGGATAGAAGTAAATGCATGTTATGGTTAGTAAGACATAACTGAGGTATGGAAGGCGAGTTATAGCTATATGATCTTGTAGTTGTGGCTATTAGTTACTACTTGTTAAATTTAGTATTTTACTCTTTATATATGTTGATTTGGGTTATTTGAAGTTTCCCTTCTTTTCTACGGGAGAGGAGCTTCTCTTGTCTAAGAGGGCAGGGACAGGTTCACTCGTGCAGTACAAGGCCCGTAAGGACTCAATCCTTTTCCTCCTGGCTGAGCCCCATCTCTCCTGGCTGAGACCCATTTCTCCTGCTCAAGATACATCAGGTCTCCTATTTTATATCATATGCAGTAGTGTGCTAAGGAGGAGGGGGAAAGAGGTAGCGGACGGGCGAACTTGGTGTTTTCCCCTAGCGTCAGCGGTCTTGGGGTAATAAACCCTTTTTGAAACCCTTTTTGAATCATCATGGTTGTCCGGGGTGCCATTTTCCCTTGGTATGCTATTAATCCGATGGATTCTTTTAAGTTTGTATTTGTATACCTAACGGGGGATTAGATTGTCCCTCTTCTTTCGATATCAGAGATGAATCCCACACGCAGCACCCAGTCTTTTTAATATATTTGTAAAGCATTTGATAAGCGATATGAGTTGCTCTTTTTAATAGAGGCTTGACTAGAACGGATTACTTTGTAAGATCGCTGGTGGAAATTTTGGCGACACTTATAATTGTTATAAACTGCACGTAGGCAGCTTTTTGTCTTGTAAAAAGTAAGTGCATACATATATAACTATCTGGCGGTCTTTGCTTTAGTGTGACAATACATGATATATATTTGAAAGAAAATATTTACATACTAGGTGCGTATACATGGCCACCTGACTGGACTGTATGGGGGCTGCTGATAGACAATGCAATTTAAAGTTCAGGTGTGCAAAATTCATTCCGCTTTTCATTCGTAACATTTCGAGCTACGATGGTTATCTCTTCTTCATCGCCAGTAGATAAGTATCCTGGTGGTGAAGTACAATAATCTCCAATGCAACCAAAGCTAAACTGCTTTCTGCAATTTCTATATGATTTGTACATGAAGGGTGGTATGGAAGTAACTCGTAAAAGAATGATTACAGTTGGAGATAAATATCGGTTCATGTTAGTCATGAGAAGTGTTGGGTAAAAATTAAAATGTTGAAACGGTAACAAAAACATTAGCAGATTTTTTGATGCAAAATGTTTGGTCAAAGACATTTTATCATCCGAATACAGTGATGGTTCTGTACAATTTAACGAAACATGTATGCCACCGATGGAAAAATTATATTCATATCTAAATTATTCGAACATATCCGATTAAGCTTACGAATGATTTTTATGGTGTGATTTCTCATTTCAGATTGAAGACATTGATCCGCGTTAATTTTATGTGAAATAAAATATACTTTTGAGGCCTGTTGCATTTTCTAAGCATTTAAAATAAACATGAGGATGCTAAAATGATGAACTATGTATAAAAATCATGTAATACAATGCGTCCCGTTTATTTTTTCTGATCCTGATCAACGAAGAAAATGGTAAATGCGAAAGATTATTATATGCTAGCGTAAACAGAATTATATTGACAAATTGCAATCGAATAAACAGACAGTAGATCACCAAAAAAGTTGAACCACTAGCAAATATTATTATTGAGGTAGTTATGCGGGCACACTCAAGATGGCAGATATTATTATTAAGGTAATTATGCGGGCACACTCAAGATGGCAAATATTATTACTGAGGTAATTATGTAGGCACACTTAAGATGGCAAATGTTATTATTAAGGTAGTTATGCGGGCACACTCAAGATGGCAAATATTATTATTGAGGTAATTATGTAGGCACACTCAAGATGGCAGATATTATTATTAAGGTAATTATGCGGGCACACTCAAGATGGCAAATATTATCATTGAGGTAATTATGTAGGCACACTTAAGATGGCAAATGTTATTATTAAGGTAGTTATGCGGGCACACTCAAGATGGCAAATATTATTATTGAGGTAATTATGTAGGCACACTCAAGATGGCAAATGTTATTATTGAGGTAGTTATGCGGGCACACTCAAGATGGCAAATATTATTATTGAGGTAATTATGTAGGCACACTCAAGATGGCAAATGTTATTATTGAGGTAGTTATGCGGGCACACTCAAGATGGCAAATATTATTATTAAGGTAATTATGTAGGCACACTCAAGATGGCAAATATTATTATTGAGGTAGTTATGTGGGCACACTCAAGATGGCAAATGATATTATTGAGGAATTATGTAGGCACACTCAAGATGGCAAATATTATTATTAAGGTAATTATGCGGGCACACTCAAGATGGCAAATATTATTATTGAGGTAATTATGTAGGCACACTTAAAGGCATACAACCTAAGTTAAAACGAATGAAATTATTTTGTTCTTTTTTCAGTTCGTGATTACTTATTTACTTGAAAAATTACGATTCAGGCTGTTACCGAGGCCGAAATCAGGCTAGTATCGGTAAATTTTGTGATAAAATACGCGATTTTCAATTATTGTCTGCAGACAAAAATTCGCTATTTGCCACGCCTATATTCATGTAACCTCTGTGTTGACCTCTCCCGAAGATTAAGAATTTTAGCCATGCGCAAACACGTGTTTACAAAATAATGGCGTGTCCGCAACTAGATCGAAGCCAACACTTAGATTCTGAAAGGAGGAGGGAAAAAAAGCTGTTTGGGCAAATTATGTCAGCACACGCATATGTATTGGTGACCAGCATGAACGATGGAATAAAAAGAAGTCCACTTTGAGCCTAGAAAATAATCCAGAGGTCGCCAAATTCTTGCTGGATACTGGTGAGTCTCAATTTTGCAATGAACAGTCAAGTTTATAAAACCGCTGTTTTATTTTTGTATTGTTAACTCTTTATCAAACCTCTTAAAATAACATTTTATATAAACTGGCATTATTCCAATTAAGCTTGAAATAAAATGCCACAGCCCTGCAACAATATCGCTGAAATCAGCATGTACATGACATACAGCAGCTGTTTATTGAGGCTACCGAAGGGGTATTAATGATCATCTTCATTTTCGCATGCAGCCATAAGACTCTTTAGGGGCAAGCAGACACTACTGTTTTTTTTAATACAAATTATTTATAATGTAAATAGTGATGGCTGTAAATAAAAGTAATGCAATACAGTTAAGTATATTTTGTGCATGACCAAATTAAATAGCACACTATGTGTGCATAAATGCCCGTGGGGATGTGGCATCATTCCTTACCCCACAGGAAAAATTAAATAACTTTCTTTTGAAAGATAAAACAGTGAATAATGACCCACCGGGGCCGGTTCACTTTAATTTAACATTCATTCATTCACTATTATTTGTAAAATATATATAAATTTTTGTGTCTAAGGAAATATTTATTTTCCCTTGCTATATTAGTTATGAATTTAATGCCAGTGCAAGGAAAACATCAGAAACAGAGGATTGTCAAAGAAGACATGGCCACAACTTCCACACCTTGGCCAACAATTCATAGGATACAAATTCCTGCTGTCTCTGATATAACCACATCAGAATCAGATATGGCATCTATGTAAGTATTACTACATTTTATTAAATTTTATTTATATTTACTAGTTTACAAATATTTTGGTAGATGCACCTGGAAATGTATCATTCTATACTAGTTTAATATTTTGCAGTTGGAAAAGATTGTACATTTTGTTAAAATATGATTTGTTTTAGTTAGAATAATATTTTTGTTGTAAATTGTTGGCACATGTCATTTTTGTTATTGATATATATGTTCCTCATCATGCTGTTTGTATTTTAGTTAGTCTCAAGTGAGAATAGTCTTTGACTAAATGAGTCACCCCTTTAAATAAATAAATTATTATTATTATTATTATTATTATTATTATTATTATTATTATTATTATTATTATTATTTCTTGAGGCATTATCATTCCCATTATAATAGCCAAGATAAATGATAATGCTTTCTTTTGATACAAAACTAAAGATTTCCAAGTTCAACATTAGTATTTACACATTTCAAAATTTTATTTTAAGGGATTCAGTCTTGTCTGAAGTTGAAAAACTTAAGGAGAAGGAAAGTGTTATGATGGAAAAGTCTAAAAGTTTTATCAACCCATTTGAGAAAGTATACTAACAAAAATAATTGTGATACATACAAAAAAGGAGAATATTCGTGTTAAGTATACTAAAAAGCAACCATATATATACATGTATAGTATTGTATTGGTATTTGTGGATGGTATTTGTGTATAAACCAGAAAATTGCTCCTACAAAAGCTTTCTTTGCAGTGTATGAACATACAAGTTAAAAATTTGTAATTACAATATATCTTAAATATAGTATTGATGCGTAATTGAAAAAATGAAGATATACTGGTTATCATTGTAAGAATATGAATACATGTATTATAAATACAAACCACACTAAGGCCATAGTTATGGTTTGTCCGTTTAGTACACTTGGAGAGGGCAAGGGGGTGGGGTTTACCCAAATGCATATGCTTGTGTATGGGGGTGGGAGGTCTGCTGATTATGTATTTACACATATACCTCGATAGTAATTTGTCTAATATGTAACCTGCTTGACTGGGTTCAGTTGGTGTTTGAGTTTTAGTGGACAATCAACAAACGTTTTAAAGTTACACAGCTTATTTATTTGATGCAGCCAGACATTCAACATTGGTGGACTATCTGTTATATTAAATACATAATATTATTAATCCTTGATCTTTTCTATGTGGATTAAATATAGGCTGTTCTACAGAATGGGGAGGGCAATTGCATGTACACAGATGGGTTGTGTGTAAAAAAATAAAGTATGCATGTGTACAGGGAGGGAGGGGTCAAGCTTTACCCAATTTTTGTGCACATGCCCATTGTTGGAATCAGATTTTGTTTCCGGAATTTTTACTTTTTTGCTTGCAGTCTAATTCATATCGGTCTGAGCTATACACAGACAGATAAACATTTTCAGAAGTAGGATAAATTGGGGATTGGAAGTTTCTTGTTTGTTAACATAATAATTCATTTACGTTAAAATATTAATTCTTTCCTGAAAGTTGATAAACCATCTGTTTGTGGTACAATTTAATCTTTTACAGAAGAAATTTTTTAAAATAAATTTCATAAACCAATTTTGGTTAGAATTAGTCTAATGTAATTAGAAAATTCTGTAAATAATCTAAACATTTTTATGATATATGGGTTAGATACAGGTTTGCTATATTTACATTTTCATCTGTAGCAAAATGATTTGTTACATGTAATTGAATGCAGTTTTTATTTGGACTTTTGAGAATTAAAAAAAATATAAAATGACATTGTCAGTGAAATGTTTGCATTTTCTTGTCAGATATCAAAGGTCATTCAACAAAAAAGTGAGAGATGGTCTGCAAACCCAAAGAAAGCTGATATTGAAAATGAGGTGAGATGATAGAGTTGGAATGAACCAGCCAGTTGTTTTGGTCATAAATGATCATAGGTGAATATCTGATGTACTTGCTCCAATACCACCACCACCTACAGAACAGATTGTTACAAAGCAGAAATCTCATTTTAAGTTAAAATGATTTAAGCCTTTTAGTCAGGTAACACCTATTGATATCAAATTGTTATGGAGAGACTATACTAGTGATTGTATGATAACAAATGATCCCTACAATGGACCCATATAGACTTTGACTTTCTTGAAGTGTCCACTATGAGCCAAAGTCCAGCATCTGTTTGATTTCCAAGATTCAGTTTATCTTCAGACCACTGTTGATTATGTTCTTAATGCTTTTAAAAAAAACATGCATTTGAACCACAAGATGTAGGACCTTTTCAAACTTTTCATACCCATTGCATTTATACTTGTCTTATATGTATGCTTAGATTGAAGTAAATGCAGTGTATTTTGGCCATATGATGTATAAAAAAAAAGAACAGCAGAAACTATTCATTGTAATTCATTTAATCTTATAGGAGTAACAAGATTAAAATCGTGTAATTGCAAGTCGGTATTATTGCATAATAAAGTACCTTTTAATAATTTTAATTTCTACATGTTTTTTGTTAAATTGCAGTCAGAAAGATTTCTAGGATAATTTGAAGAAGAAAAAACGTACATTGGAGCAAATGACTTCAATCCATGTATGTATGTATGTATGTATGTATGTATGTATGTATGTATGTATGTATGTATGTATGTTCCTGAAAATGAATTAAATCAGAAAACAGCATTGAGCTTAACAACATTGTTTCGAATTCCACAGCATAGTATTGTCCCATATTTCTTATTTCATTATTAAATATTTAGGCTAAATTTTCTAACACAAAATAATTAGACTTTGTTTTAATTAAATTATATATTTTCCTGAATTTATTTGCCCAATTTTTTAAGAATACAATGTAATGAAGTGGTTTATCACAGGTGCAGCGATGTCTGCTATTACCGGTTCACATACAGTTTTAAACTAATTTTATAAAGAAAAAAATGCTGTTAACTTCTGGGTTTTTTTGTTATAAAAAAAGAAATCAATTAAAAATGATACTAATTATATTTGTTAACAACAAATTACTATTTACATACTGGTGTTGACCGTTCCAGTGGCCTAGTGGTAGGAGCATCCACCTCAGATGCAATAGGTTGTGGAGGCCTTACCAAAGACATAAAAATGGTATTAACAGCTGCCTCATTTGGTGCTCAGCATTAAGAGGTTAGTGTATGGACTGGTCGTCCTACTGTCAGGATAATGTAACTGGGTGGGATGTCATGCTACATGTCTGTGGCATGATGCCTCAGTGCTAAATATCACTATAAACTGCCACACTGCAAACATCGTAGCAATATGACTGAAAAAGGTATCTTAAAAATCCAAATCACACACACTGTTACAATTTTGAAACAGAATTTGGTATATTTTCATCACTGTACAGTAGGCCCAATTTCATGAACTCAGCAGCGATATATTGCTGCAAACAGGGTTAAAGGTCAGTTAGCAATTAAAACACCCCTGTGAATGTGTAAGAGTTTGTTTGTCTGCATAGGCTAATTGGTATCGACATTGCATAAATACATGTAGCCTTGGATTACAACACTGCCAGAACTTAATGGGTACATCGAGGAAGGTATAAAGTACAACCAGTCATTTTACGTCTAAAAAATCAAGAGGTCAAAGTCTCTTCGCCTGGTAACATGACCCCTGCATTCCTGAATTTGATATGTATATCTGAGCCAGTTTTGCATTGTACTTAGTACATTATATATACTATTCAGTATTTATATATATATATATATATATATATATATATATATATATATATATATGTGTGTGTGTGTGTGTGTGTGTGTGTGTGTGTGTGTGTGTGTGTGTGAATGAGTACCTAGCTACCCTAATTTTAAAAGAAATGCAATAGGAAACATACATGGGGGTGGGCTTAATTTCAATATTTGTTTCTCTGCAGTAGTTTGTTTAGGTGATGTACTAAAGTTTGGCATTGAGTAATTGGTAATCACTTGAGTCAAAAGCATAGAAACCAAGCACAGGATACTAAAACATCAATGTAATTTCTATAGAACTGTCTAGTATTTTGGAGTAGGATGTCTGTAATCATTTATAGTAATGGTACACTAGTTTCTCATATAAAAGTCTTTGGGAGACAAAGAAAAAGGAAGAATAGAGGCAGAAGTGTGATGGACTGAATGGAATTGGACTACCAGTCCAGAGAAAGATCATACAGACGAGTAGGAACAAAGGACAAGAGGAAAATCTATTACACTAAGTCAGATGATAAAATAGGTCATAACTTGGTCGAGTTAAAGACGAGTGATAGGGTTTTAATTTGAATTTCATTTGAGAGATGACTGTTATTTAATGAGATTAAATTGTTGTTTATTTGACTTTCACATTTTGTGTATTCATTAATTTAACTGTTGGCACCACTGACTGGGGGCTCTGAGCATTGCATCTGTCTATCACTACTTCAATTCCTGACAAAAACATGCCAAGGGGGTCTTTTGTAATAATTTAAATAATATTGGGAGCACCCCACCCAACCTAAATAACATGGAAAACCTCTATATATGCCATAATTATTCTTAGATGATATCCTTCAGTTTTTTTATGCCTGACTGTTCATGTACTCTTGAATTAAAGTTATACCTGTACGTGCACATTTGTACTTATATAAGTTTTGTACATTTCATAATATATAATAGTTAGTTTTACAGTGTATGCAGTTGTGTACATTCATCTGGGTATTCATATTAAGGGCATAATTATTTCTATGGTAAATGAACACATTTTAAAAAACTGAAAATTTGATGCTTTTAAATGGTGTCAAGTATATTTGATTTAGTTGTAATAAGATGGCTGATGATCCACATATGTGATATAAGCATTCAAGGTTGCTTTAGATGAACTAGTATTTTAGTCTTAAAAACCTTATTCTGTTTCCAGAGCCATTTTGTATTACATGATATTGTAATTAATGAGCAGTGTCTGGATAGAATAGTATCGTAGTGTTTGTAGTTCTGTTGATATTTGCAAACCAATCTGTATTCATGAAACACTGCAACAAGTTTTGCTCTCTCAACTCAATATGAATATGCATTATTTATCATTTGACTTAAAGTGTTACTGTATATGCACGATTAAAATCATGTTCACCAGTCTACTTTTGTTTTTTCTATTCTTTGCATCCCAAGGTAATTCAAGTCAACTTCAATTCATCCTATGTTTTTAATAAATAGTCTCCTCACAGTTGCTTTCAAAACATAGCCATACATAAAATCATTCTTTAGTGGGTAGGTAGCTAAAAAAATGTTTAACAAAACTTGTTCATGCAAAATAAAAATTGCATACTACAAAAGAAATGTTTTATACAACAGAAAATCAACATAAATTATATTATTCACACATCATATATTTGGATAGATCATCCAATTCTTCCTTGAGTAAAGCCATGGTACTGGCCAAAAATTATTTATCCATCCGTTAAGTCCATAAAATAAACTGCCTATTAGCAGTATGCCTTTTCTCCTAGTTGTAATCATTATCTTCTTCTGCTGCCAGGACATCTTGAATATACCTCTGTGCAACAAGGAGCACGACTTCATCTAAAACAACCAGGTCGAAGTCCTGCAGAAATTTTTTAAAAATTGTCAGTAAAAAAATTCCAAATAAAATAAATCTATTAAATATTATGTGGGAAAATATTAATTTTTGTGTTATGCAATGAAGCAAACGTGTAAATATACAAACAAATGCGCAAATCACATCGACTATCGGATACGTGAACGTGATGTGGTAATGCAACTGCCCAAAAAGATCAACTTTATTCTGAGCCATAGCGAGACCTTTTAATAGCGGTTCTGATTACAATGATACAAATTATCATATTTTTAGTTGGTTTATCTTACAACGTAACAGAATCACACAAACACGAGAAGTAAACACTTTCAAGAATGGCCCCTTAAAGAAACCCCTTATTGTCAGGATTTTCCATCATATTGACTTTTTTGCCTACTTCTTGTAATTTATCATATATAATGAGAAATCTATAAGCAATACATATATTGTGGGTGACTATAAAGAACTAAGGAGAAGGAAAGACGAAGGATAAGGCAATAATTACATCAAAAGAGAATCACAGGCTTACCTCGACTTCCATTATTTGTTGACGCGCGTCACTTGACACTGCGACTTCGGAGAATATCGGTAAATTCCGTTTCTGCATAATTAATTAGCAATCCGTACAGAAAATCGTTATAATTTCATTGATTAAACTTACAGATGTACATTTTTTGAAACTGAATTACCTGTAATTACTCATTATTTCTACTATACTTTTCATAATATCATGCATTTGCAAGAACAAAAAAGTCGAAAAACTTAGGTTGTATGCCTTTAAGATGGCAAATATTATTATTAAGGTAGTTATGCGGGCACACTCAAGATGGCAAATATTATTATTGAGGTAATTATGTAGGCACACTCAAGATGGCAAATGTTATTATTGATGTAGTTATGCGGGCACACTCAAGATGGCAAATATTATTATTGAGGTAATTATGTGGGCACACTCAAGATGGCAAATATTATTATTGAGGTAGTTATGTGGGCACACTCAAGATGGCAAATGATATTATTGAGGTAATTATGTAGGCACACTCAAGATGGCAAATATTATTATTAAGGTAATTATGCGGCCACACTCAAGATGGCAAATATTATTATTGAGGTAATTATGTAGGCACACTCAAGATGGCAAATGTTATTATTGAGGTAGTTATGCGGGCACACTCAAGATAGCAAATATTATTATTGAGGTAATTATGTAGGCACACTCAAGATGGCAAATGTTATTATTGAGGTAATTATGTAGGCACACTCAAGATGGCAAATATTATTATTAAGGTAATTATGCGGGCACACTCAAGATGGCAAATGATATTATTGAAGTAATTATGTAGGCACACTCAAGATGGCAAATGTTATTATTAAGGTAATTATGCGGGCACACTCAAGATGGCAAATATTAATACTGAGGTAATTATGTAGGTACACTCAAGATGGCAAATGTTATTATTAAGGTAATTATGCGGCACACTTTGCTTTTAACATGATCTTGAACAGTGTTATAAAATCTGTATTCCAAGTAAACTTTTATTGCATGGCAAGCATATACTCTTATAATGGCAACTATTTTAACCTGTGTGTTTTGAGGAGCAACTATGACAATAAAGCAACGAGTAAGTATTTTATTTATGATGAAGTGTTTCAATATTTCTCAGTACTTTCTATTGTCTTTCTTCAAATTTGCATCATTGAAATGTATCAAAATAGCATCCAGGTAAGACAGATGTAATCTTGTTTAAATTTCAAACTCCAGTGAAGAATCTAATTCCATATCATGCTACGTCAATGTCTGCGTGGGTTTCTGTCTCAGATTCGGCCAATGTGGGTATGTGAGAAAGCTTGCCAGTAGCTTCTCGTGGGTCGGTGGTTCTTTCCGGGGGTTTTCCGGGCTCTTCCTCCACCATTAATACTGGCCGCCATGTATAGCCTATCTTGTGCTGAAAAATGGCGTTTAACCCTACAAGACCATTATGCCACGTAGTCATTTGAAATTTATTTTGAAATATGTACAAATTCTTGATCAGAATAAAACATTTTTCACTAATGCTAGATTGTAAAATTCGACAATCGACAATAGTTTAGACATTTTATAAGCTCCGACATTCATAAATATTTTATTCTTCTTGCTTAATTTGTCGTCCATTGTTTTGCAAACTCACTTTCAGACCAGTGCTTACCGGCTCCTGTTTGTATTCTTCCGTTTATATAGAAATGAAGCCACGTTTTTTTATACAACAGCATGCACAAAAAAGTTCCATACATTTAACTCCATATATCACCAAAACAGTTATTAAAATTACGCCATTAAATCCACAGCTTAAAAAGCAACAACTGCCTGTATGTGCCCTTCCTATTGTAGTTTAATTTGGTGGAGAGGGAATATTGTTGTGTTTTCCTTGTGATTACATGTGTGTGCATATTTCGTCGTTTCATTCTCTTTTGCTTTTCTTTTCATTAATTACCACACCTGGTCACAGTTTAAAATTCATTAACCTTGCTGGTGAAATCTTCGTTAAATTAGTTTTGTTGCGCGCGTGCGCGTGTGATTTGGATTTTTAATGTGGTTTAAAGATTTTTTAATTATATCGCTACGATGTCCCAAGTCAGGCAGCTTATTTAGATGTCTAGCACTGAGGTATCTTGCCGCAGACATACAGCATTATGTTCCACCTAGTTACATTAAACAGACACCAGGCCGACCGGTCCTAATGATTATCTTTTTAATGTCGAACGCCTTCCGATCCAGCTGTTTGTACATGTACTATTTAGATAAATCGTTGGTATGACTCGTTGAAATAAGAAAACGTCTGACCTCTTGTGATGAATACAAAATACAAGTGCCATGTCTCAAGAGAAGTAGGTCAGTATAAGCGAATGGAACTGACACAGTTGCTCGTGAGCCATTGACCTTATGAGCCCATATTTCGCGCCAAAATGTTAATTTATATTTTATGGTATTATTGCATTTGTTGTTATAAGCAAAACGAGATGGGCATAGCTTGAGTTATTCCAGCCGTATAGAGAACAGAGTGCGCGCAATGGCTAATTGCATTCCACTTTAGAGTACGCCCATTAAGAGTTAAGTTGGATAACGGTTGTGTCAAGTTCTCTATATACAAATGGACGATGATGCAACGCGCTCTATATATGCTAAATTCAACTTATCTGCGGAAGACAGTGCCGTTGTACATCATTAGCATATCGACTGCGAGAGGCTGCTTCTTAAGCCCAAAAAATCTGCTGTACTCTGCTTGTTTCTCCTCTGTTCTGAGGGAGCTACGTTACAAGCGGTGGTAAACGCGATCGCTGCCAAGCATAGTTTTTTTTTTTTATAAATGATAATGATATGTCAGACACAAAAGTGGAATGCTAAATTGCGCTATGATTGGCATGCATTAGTTTATAAATTGACATCTGGTTCGAATGAAAATTAAAGTGCACATTTCTTGTGAGCTTGTAGTCATTTCTAAACATACTGTGCAGGATGCAAATGCACATCTACACGGAAGTCAGTCCTAAAACAGCTGTCGGGAAAGCTGTACGCTTATGAAAAGATGGAATTTATCTTTTAACGAGATCGAGGATGGAGTTCTGATATTGTGGTGGAATTCTCACGACCGAATGAGCTCTAGTGGATTGTGAATCAAGTATGCTGTTGAAATATTTTTTTTGTGTGTGTGCTAATAAAAAGTGATCTGAGGAGGTGACCTTACAATGCACATCTGGTTCGTTTGGTACCATTGACCTTATCGTGTAATGCTGAAGACGATACAACAACATCGCTGAAAAGGTACGTTCTTCAAGTTTGTTTCCGTTAAAGAGAAGAAAAGTTAAAACTTAATGTGCGGAATAATTACCATGTAATTTTAAAATAATATAGCAATATTAGATTTTTTTATTATCGAATTTGCTTATTAGAGCAGTGTGGCGCTTTTGGATAAATTTTCCTTTTTTTTTTTTTTTTTTTTTACAAACATAGCATGTATGCAATTTCAAAGATATTGATTTTTAAACTAACAGCTATGGTAATAAGAAACGTACTATCATGCATTAAATCAAGTTTTGAAATAACAACAACTAATGTGGGATATAAAATGAGTTATACACTTCACTGTGTTTCTAAGGGTATGTTGAGTCCTTTCTACTGTATTTCTCTCCTTTTAACATATTTATTTTGATGATTTCGAATAGCATTTAAGATCCAGTAATTTGTCGACTAACGTCTTTAGTACATGTACTTTAATTCCAGATAAAAAGCAGACTTTTTAAATTAACGTTTTTTCATCAGTTGTGTGACAAGCACTAAATAAAGTCTACTTCATATTTGCGTGGACAGGATGCAAATTTTGAATCACAGATTTTTTTTATATATAGCAAAACGTGTTTATAAACAAAAGTCTGTTTGTACTTAAGGTCGCAAGAATGCTTGTTAGATGTCTGTGAATGATTTATAC
Source organism: Unio delphinus (assembly GCA_029339505.1). NCBI lineage: Eukaryota > Metazoa > Mollusca > Bivalvia > Unionida > Unionidae > Unio > Unio delphinus. The sequence goes on from JAQISU010000254.1 coordinate 1,207,208, forward strand.
TGTAAACTTTTTTTTACACTGCTATTGACGATGACCCTTCAAAAATTATTGACATGTTATCATCATCTGCAGATTCCACAAATTTTATGACAGCTATTTCATTTTCTTTCAAATCGGCAATATTTACAAAATCTTACTTGTATATATAAATTGCTTAAGTTGTATAAAAAGGAAAAGTCTATTATTTGATGGCTTAATCTATACTTTATTTATTATCCTTATATTGTTTGTGTCCACCCTGAATGCATTTTCGCTGTATTTGCCAATCTTTATGTCTCATGGACTATTCACAATTCTGCTACAAATGACATCGGACAGATTCGTCAATAATCCTGAAATCAGTTTGAGAACTATCACAGAGTGCTGAAATACTTTCCAATGGAAATGCAGATCGCGAGAATGTTTATTGATGCGCACATACAAACAATATATACGATTTTAAACGGGTTAATATTTTCCCATGCTATAAAACGTAAACTTCCAGAAAATATAAATTCAGACGCAATGGTCTTGAAACAAGGTCTGGTTACACTTTAATATTTTCACACCTGGAGGAATGTTTTATACACCTATGCCACATGCTCCTACTTTCGATTGAAAGAGTTTGATGGACTCAACCAGCAGTGTAATGGACTCGACCAGCAGTGTAAATTACTGAATATCTTGCACTTTCATGCGTACAAAGTAAAATCTCTTTGTGGAGTTTTATTAGTAAATTCCGGTTGTGACAGGAACATTTAGTTGCATGCATTTTACAAGATCAATAAAACAGCTGTTTGCAACACCTTTACTCAACTTCTCACATGCCTATATTGGCCGCGCCCGGGACTCGAATCCCACGCTGAAAATGACGACAAGCAGAAGCAAAACAAAAAAATGCAATTACAGAACGGATAAGTAACTATAACCCACCTTGATTTGTAAGTTTATACATATCCAATAAGGAACAGTGTTGAAATAAAGCTGAATGAAAGAACTGAATATATGTACATAAGCATAAATAATAATAGAAGGATAAGAGGAAGTGTGTATATTAAGTATAAAAGAACAAAAGAGAGACCGCTCAGGTGGCCTAGTGATTAGAGCCTTGGATGCGGCAGGTTGGATGTTTGAACCCCTGCAAAGTCATACCAAAGACATAAAAATGGTACTAACAACTGCCTCGCCAGGCTCTCAGCATTAAGGGGTTAGTGTTTGGACTGGTCGGCCTGGTGTCAGTATGATTTGACTGGGTGGGAGAACATATTACATGTCTGTGGCATGATGCCACAGTGCTAGACATCACTGTCACACTGCAGACATTGTACCAATATGACTGATTTTTTTTTTTATAAAGCTACATTAAAAATCAGAATCACACACACACACACACACACACACACACACACACAACTGGAGAGTAGAGTATGTAAGCTGTGACATCAGATTTTAAATGTTATCACGTTTTAGTACTAAATAAGTTATGGTAGTTAAATGGTCAAAGGTCATGGTTCATTGACTAAATATAATTGACCAATAAGTAAATAAAAATAGAAAATGAATCCACAATAATATATATATTATGTGTGTGTGTGTGTGTGTGTGTGTGTGTGTGTGTGTGTGTGTGTAAAATCAAATAAACAACACCAACACGTAGATATTCATCAATGTGTTGAATATTCTTCATGCCATCCTAAATCATGTAAAAACGGGATACCATATAGTCAAGCGAAAAGATATAGAAAAATTATTTATGATGACACTGTTTTTAAATCTTTAACAGAATTAGGTCAGCATTTTTTTAAATAGAAATTACCCAATTGATATCATTTATACTGCTTTTCAAAAAATATCTTCTCTTACACAATTTGAATCATTAGAATGTAAAATCAAAGCTAGACATGACAAAATCATTCCTTATGTTACTGAATATAATCCAAGTTTGCCAAACATTGGTAAGAGCATTAATAAATTTTGGGATTTATTAAAAGTATCAAGCAAAGCAAGTGTTAAATCACTACACAAAAATAAACCCACACTTGCTTATAAAAGGGCTAAAAATCTTAAAGATTTCCTAATTAATTCTAAATTAGAAAAAACATCATATAAAAAAGGATCATCTACTAAATGTAATAGACCTAGATGTTCTCACTCTTCTTTTAATAATGAAAGTACTTCTTTCAATAGCAATAACACGAAAGAAACTTTTACTATGTGTTGTGATACAAATTGTGCAACATCAAATGTTATTTATTTCATCACATGCAAAAATGTGACATCCAGTATATTGGACAAATCAGTCAACAGATATCTAAACGTATGAACCAACATAGATCAGACATAAACGATTATATCGATCAATCATTTTCATCACATGTTGTCATACATTTTAACAAGAGTTCCCATACTGCACAAGACATCTCTTTTCAACCTATTGTCATAACTGATTCTGAAATGGAATGTTTGCTAAAGGAAACATATTGGATTCACCGTCTTAATACGATATATCCAAAAGGACTAAATTCTAAAACACTATACGACGTTCATAAATCCTTTGAATGTACATTATACATAATGAAAATATTACTAAAACTGTTTATCTCTATTTATTCATTATATATATATATATATATATATATATATATATATATATATATATATATATATATATATATATATATATATTATACGAGGAGGTATATTAAAAAAGCGCTAAACAAAAAATATCAGTAATGCGATCAATACTGGGTTTCTGTTTGGATTCGAACCTAGAATCTAGGTTAAGCAAGATAAGACAGCTCTCGCCTGTCTGCACGTTTCAGTGCTCATACTACCACCGCTACCGCCACATCACCAAATATTATGTTTTGGCATCCGTTCATATACGATACTAGAACGTGCAGACACTCTCGAAACTTAGATATATGCATTATTTGTCCCAAGAAACCTTGGCATTGGCTAGGTTAGGTTTTAATTATGTAAGAAAGAGATGTGACATTAATCCAAGAACTTAGGTTGGTGGTTATAGTTTTACTTTCGATTTGAGACGAACACCTACCTCTGTTTCTTTGATGCAGTGCTACGCATGTTGAGACGTACGCATTCAGTAAAGAAAGCTGACTAGAATCCGTTTTTTTTTTGTACACACTGGGAAATGAGTCATTCTGTATATGTCAGCCAAACTATTCAATATATGGTTTCCTTGACGGGCACAGTATACATACAGTGCGTGTTTTCGTGTAGATATGAGAACAAAAGTCCAACAAAACAAGTTATTTCCTGCTTAGAGACTAAAGACTAAAAGCAGCATCAGAACACCCGGAAGTCAAAAACCAATTCTAATAAAGAGGACGCAATACAACAAAGGACATTCTTCAGTGGTGTCGCACGGGGACAATGTTCTTCAAGTGGCTTCCGCATCGAGGCGTCCAGGGGCAATGTTCTTTAGTGTCGTCCTTTCTTTGCCAAGGTGGACCGTCTTCATCTCACTTGCCAACCTTCATCCCTCATAAGTTTGGTTACCAAGGTGAGACAAAATACTGTGAAAATTTCAGCTAAAAGATACAGGCGCCCAGGGGCAATTACCTACCCCTCTCGCTCGCTAGACACATTATCTCCTTCATTTATCCTACGATTTATTTCAGAATTGCTACTGATACACTGATATCTCAGGCCACACATCAATTAGCGGAATAACTTAGCACCAATGTTTGGCTCGAGGATTTGACGTTATCGATCAATATCAAATTAAACCCACTTTCCTACTGCTAAGGAATGTCAGCCCGTTCTTCGGCGTTACCGCTGGCATTGATCGAGCCCGCTTAATATAAGATAAGATAAGAATTCTTTATTTCAGACTTCAAAGTCCATACCTTTAAATTAAAATATAGATATGAAGTGAGAGAAAAAAAAACATTGGAAACATAAAAGTACATGGAAATGCAACGCGCAGAATGGAATATTGTTCCCTCGTTTGTCGACTAAAAAGAGGTTTTAAGTACGCGAAGGACGTTATTTTTGTAGACAAATGAAAGATGCTATTAAACCACCATTAAATTTACAGATGTGACTGCCAAATTATATATTTCTATTTGTTAGAATTCAACTTAATCACTAATACGTAATTAATTATTTTCTGGCTTTTCCTGTTATTATATTTCTATATTCGGCAATGAACAAAACTGTAGTACGAGCACAGACTTCCCGAAAGCTAAAAAAAGTGTCAGACATTCGGTCTCACAAAACCTGAAAATCTGTCAGACCGAAAGAAAATCTGTCAGACCGACAAAATATAACAAATTTGAGGTATTTTGTAACGTGTTTTGTTTTCTATTTTCTAAGTGTAAATAAGACATGTTAATCAAGTTAAGTCAAATTCACTGATAGTCTGTTGTAAACATGATCAGTTTATCAAAATTGTCAAGTTCATCTCGATAGTCAAAACAGTCTTCCTCAGTGTCCAAGGTCTCCTGTTCATCTCCTGAGATATCTGTACTTCCATCCATCATAAAGGCAAAAAATGGATTATACTCTATAAGATTGACATTTTTTTGCTTCTCTGTCTGTGCTATACTGTGTATGAAATCTGCAGCTGCTTTGTCATTAATATACATACTGCCTATGTCGAATTGTTTAGCTTTGTCAATTTCACACAGCCATGTATAATCTGATAGTGGACGATTATTTTTGGCTACTGCATGTGCATTACTTCTTTCAGCTGCCATTAATTGCCTAAGTGCTTGCCGGCTTCTGACCCTAGTTTTTCCTGAGCAGTTTTCTATCTGCCTGAAACAAACTCTGATGCTTTTTTTTTTTGGTACTTGGAAAGTTCATGATCATTTATTGTAGACATTCTAAAATTTGTACATCCGACGATAAACGCGTTTGTGTTTCGCAAATTTTCATCAGACCTCGCTTTCTCGCCGTAGAAACTGAGACACATGACACACTGCATAACTTGCTTTATTTCATCAAATATTAACCAGTCTCTGTTTTCTTTCCATTTATAATTAAAGGTTTTTTCAACCCTATGTTTTTCATAATCCTTTTTCTTTTCTTTCAATTCTTCATAAGATAGTTTTCTTTTTATCCCTGGTTTCGCTCCGTCGTAATATTTCAACGATGCCATGCTGACAGGTGAGCCGCATAACTGTTTATAATAGGCGTAGCGATTGGATCGCTCAAAAGCTAGTAGCCAATGAAAATCTGTTTAACAAACTAGATTTAAGAAGGACTACTCGAGCGATGCAGAGTGAGAAAACTGCCGGACAGTCGGTCTAATGCCGACTAACAAACTGTCGGTCCGGGTAAAAATTTGTCGGTCATGTCCGACGGACCGACGGCTTTCGGGAAGTCTGCGGAGCATCAGGAAATTTTTCTTGAAATGCTCCCATTGCTGCCATTTCAAAATTGGTGAGAATAAATCTTGGTGCTGCCAACGGAATGAGACGCACAACTTCATGGAGTAATCGGTCGTACGTCGCACGTGTTTTTTTGTGTGGTAAAAGGCAGTATAACGCAGCTGGATTGATGCCGTTGACAAATGGAAAATGAATAGTGTAAAGCTGGAAAAATAAGTCTGGCACCGTCTTGAATGTACCATCTGCTAGCCACACGGACGCACGTGCCATGCCATCGATGACCTCGTGACATCCAAGTATGATAATACGATCATCACCAGGACCCGAAATTCATGTCCGCGATACAATAAAGTTCTATTACCTCTTTTTGACGTACTATACTCTCCAAGATTCTCCATGATTTCGACTTGGGTGGGCTAGATGACTTGTATTTATACATAAATACATGTAAAGTACCAACGTAAACAGAGATTGTTGCTACCTCTATTACCATATGTTCAGACGTATGGTCAAACAGATGTACTGACATATTTGCGTGCTATTGCACATCTGTCATTTAGTTAAATAAATAATGTATACATTAAGTGCCGCAACTTAAGATATAATTACGCAACTTACTGTATAATCCCTTGATAAAGTTAAGATATACATTACGCAACTTATAATCCTTCAACTATACAATTAAATGCCGCAACTTATAATCCCTGAAGATATGCTTTACGCAACTTTTAATCCCTCACTTTAATCCCCAAATATGCTTACATCCAATGTTGCAACAACTAATCATAGTCTTTTCATATTATTCTTACCACCTATGGTATCAAACTCCCTGTGGTCAAACCCCCGCTGTGGACAAACCACCAATGGTCAAACCACCTATGGTCAAAGCACCTGTGGTCAAACCTCCGCGTACCCATATGATCTTGTAATAAAAATGTAATTAACTAAATGACTTTAGTAAAAACTAAATGATAAAAATAATATTAGATAATAGATATCTAATATCTAATAGATATACGTGACACCAGAGTTTATCTCCCAAGTTGAAATTACACCTGTACTGGTATTCTTCATTACGATCTAATATATAATAATAGTGCGAAATATAATTTTAAAAAAATTAAACATGTCGGTGTTCCAGTAATCATTAAGGATGAACAAATGTGATAAAGCTGGTTTGTTGTCATTATTAACAAAGACATTTTCTGCGCCTTTCTTTGTAATGGTAGAATTCTAGGTATTGACAACATTTTGTTAACCAGTGCCATAAATTGACCATATTAGGAATCTCGTTTCAAGACTGGTAATATTTCTCTTCCACGATTCCTATTTTTGGAATTATTTGCTTTCTCTGGTAGGCAACGCAAATTATGCAAAGTCTAGGATTGGCAGCGTATAATCACTCTTAAGAAAAGAAATTTTAGTCTTTATATACATCTAGCTTTTAGCCGTGCTACGACTTCAAAATATCCTCCATTAAAGCTAGTGTGGTCGGCTTAATTGTCTATATCCACTGTAAAGTGCCAAATTTTCGGTCGAATCTATTAAATAACTATTCGTTCTAGCCAGCAGCCATTTGTTAGATTTATGAGACACATTCTGCACAGAGAGATACTGGTATAATCGGTTCACCCATTAGTTGTGTTTGTTTAGAGCAGTACTGACCGCCGTGACACGAACGTGTCAGGGTTTGATTTGAAACAGGGCATAGTTGTTACTTAAAAACCTAAGCGACTTTTAAAGGAAAGCGCGAAAAAATATATTTGTTCTGATTGGTCACTGTTGAATAAGGGGTGTGTTTGACAAGAGAAATCTTTAGAATATAATATCTTTTTGCTGGAATTAACTTCAGTCTGGAAGTTCCTTTGCAAGAGAGGACAGTGTAGTATTATTTTTGGATTAAAGACTCCGGAGAGAATTTTAGAGAAGTACCTCCGTAAAAATTAGACCAGAAAGACCGACAAAAACTAACGGTTAAGAGACGCACCTAAAACACGAGGAAGGAAGAAGATAGCTTTTTTTATTTGGAGAGACGTGCAGTACCAAATAGAGGACGTACAAGACGGGAAAAGAATATTGTGAAGTAGAAGTTGCGAGGTGCATACATCAATACAGAGGACAAGTCTGAGTTCGAGCGAAACATCCACGAGGGAAAGTATCTCGAGGGACAGGAACCTCTGGGTCAACATTTGAGTGAGCAGAGAACGCAGTTCGACGATAACAGGTCATGAAAATCGAACAACACGGATGAATTTGATTGAACTCTCGATTCTCTGATGAAGTTAACTATCAGTAATAGAACGGCTAAATTTGTTTAATTCTATATTCTATCTATTTGTAATTCGGTGAAAGTTAATTCTAAAACCACGTGTATTCCGAATGAAAGGAAATTGGACTGTGTATGTATTTGATTAAATTGTTTATTTATCTTCACGGGGGACTCGTAGTTTTTTGTTCAGTATGTTAGCTTAGTTTAAAAAATACATTTTATACTCAAACCGGGCAATTATACCGTGGGCGGTCATCTGCTAGATAGCGAGTATCAGAGGGGAGTGGGTTAGAGTGTTGTTATTATATGTTGTGCAATACCCTTTGACAAAGTGGGACGTAACAATTACCCTTTGGCAAGTGGGGCTTATACAGTATTATACAAATAACGCTCATGACCCGCGAGACTCTGACAGCCACATATTCAAAAATATCCTCATGATCTATAATAGACGCCTGTTAAGTTTTGAGTAATATATTCTATTATGTTTTGTTGACTAGAAACGTAATACCTTTAAAACGATATAATTGTAAAAGTCAGTATATTCACTCTCTATAAGAATTGATATAAGTATATTCTTACATTAATATTTCCCCACAATTTCTTTTCGGATGTTGCAACTGATAAGCTTGATTGTTTTGAAAATTTATTTGAACACCTGTATAGCAAAAAAAGATATGTTTTGTACAGGTCTACGTTGGGTTTTCTGTTCAATTGAAAGTGAATAATTTATTCAGTTATAGCTATTTGCATATAATTTCCAAGCAAACCTCTGTCCTATCTACTTTTCGCGTCATACCAGAAGGAATGGATATCGATTTAAAAAGTGGCTAACAGTTACGTTACTGAAGAGGATGCTTTTATACTTCACTAAAGGAATGCCATTTGGTTTTCTCTTATTTGTGAATTTAGTTAGAAATAATGGGAATAAGCAATACTTAGAGAATCTTATATATTACAAATATTTTTGTTGCATTTTGAGTTATATAACATTACCATATTAATTTTGATGTTCCTTTTGTACATTATAAAAGCACATCTTATACTCATTCTGTTTGTGTGAGGTTTCTAAACCTTTTATTATTTGGTTTGTTGATACTTGTCTGCATAGTGACGTAATCATAACTCTCTCTCTCTCTCTCTCTCTCTCTCTCTCTCTCTCTCTCTCTCTCTCTCTCTCTCTCTATATATATATATATATATATATATATATATATATATATATATATATATATATATATATATATATATATATATATATATCAGTAACTTTGCAGTTAATTTCGAAGCCCTCATATAGTACTAGAGTAATATGTTTACAGCACGTGGCCTTGGTTTCCACCTCCAAATACTATAGAGGGATTTTCAAGCTGTAACGTCTCCATCATAGTAAGAAGGGTAGTTAGTTGGATTTAGCTACGTTATTTAAAGAATGGCCTCCCTTGATATTATGACCCGGTGTCAGTGAAATATAGATTATCAATATAAACCTGGGCTAGATTACTGGGAAGAAAAAATACAATATGAGCTACCTTGGACAAGAAAAATAAAGAATTTAATCAAACCAATGAATAGTGGTAATTTCAATTCAACTTAATTTCATAACGAGTGGTGAAAAGAGGTCAATGTCCATAACTGACTGCATCACCTTCCTCTTTACCGTGTTCCAAAGTTTCCTATTTCCTCTTGTTACGTGCTTAGGCTCGAATAAGCAGCAACACAGAAAGAGTGAAAACTAACAAGCTTGTATAACTTTATCAAAGATTTTATTAAGTACAATTATTTAAATAAAACAATTGAACTTACAGTTTTAGAGAATCAAATCCAACAAATATAGAATTCACAAAATAATCCACTAATGGAATTTCAAGTCCTGATAAATAAATGTTCTAATAGTTCCAGGTTCGAATCTTGACGATGTAATAATCCAAAATGGCTGACAATGTCACGTGGTACAGTTCTTGTTTTAAATCATCCAAATGAAATTATGAAACATATGTCCTTTTCCAGATAAATAGAATAATTCTTCTTTTCCAACGAATTGACACAAGTCCAGAATAATATTAACACTCAAACATAAATACACAACCAATAACTTACAGCCCAATATTTCTACTAAAGTTAGCTTCTAAAATACAGCTATATATATTGTTATTCCCTCGTAAACAAGAGGAATCATGTGAGTCTGGAAGGTCATGGAAAAAGTACCTTCTTCAAGTCACGTAGAGATAGAATGAACCAGAAAGAAAAATCAGCCACTAATAAAATGCTGTCCCCGAAACCAACCAATAGAATTGAAGACTTGTTGACAATGTCTAAAGCAAGGTCAGATATTGAGGTAACCAAGCCAAGGTCAGCCTGTTTACCAGAAAAGTCCAGGTCAAGTGAATTTTCTAGAAAAATTTCCCATTTAAATAATAATAAACCCTAAATAACAAATTTGGATTTAATAATTAAAAATAAATAAAATTAAATCCAATAGCCGTAACCACTCTAGTCTTTCTATTCCGACTGTCTCGCCCTTCTTGGACTTCCTAGATTTTACTCTGAACTCGTCACTTCCCCTTTCCGGACTTCATTTGTCACTCTCTTTTTTTTTCTTTCGAACTCCTTCTTCGGATTGTCGAATCTCAATTTCCCTAATAAACTGTTTCCTTAAAGGACAATATTACCCCTTAATCGCTATATGTACCACTTTCTAGATGTACATAAAATTCCTTCACTTACGTTACTCAGAACACACTAGCTATTCAGACACTGCGTAAGGCCTACCTACGGCAGTATCTTGCCATAAATTACCAGGTGAGCTCTCTATCAAACATGTACCGTATGCTACTACATGGTCGATTACTATTGCATACAATTCACAGATGTTTACTCACTTCCAGATTATGTAAACATTAGAAAATCAAATATCATAGGACGTTATCGTTCACTCACGATAGCCAGTATCGTCCTAACAGACAAATAATTTTTTTTCATGTGTATTCATATAACCATTTGAAATTCTGCAGATATGGAAATTTGGATCGCATGCAATCGATTCGGCTAATGAACTTATTGTAAAATTAAAAGATAAATTGCATAGCAACTCTAGCATCAACACATTTCCATGAAATTGTAAAAACGATACATAATATGGAACCTAGTCATATCAAACAGTGTTGCTTACAACAAACAATCAAGAAAAATGAATATTACGTGAAATTAAAATTGCGTACCTTAATGCTGTTAACTTTAAAACTTGTGCATCCAGCACTAAACCCTGTCTTTCTCATAAGACCGACACCTGGTCCCTTTCTTGTTTCACGAACAAAGCGCTATTCTTTTCCTAAGCTACCTCGGAACCAACTTTTTCTCGTTCAGAAAATTACGGACTAAAGAATTTTGATCAAGGTTGTTACTTTATATTCACATTACTTCCAAGATGTACGCATTAATTTCACTCGGCCAATCAAAAGCAGTGGTTTGTAATAAAATTCCTAAAACAATCATTTGTTTCGTCAGTCAGAATCTCTAAACTACATTATATAACGTTTCCCTTTGAAGAATGACTTTTTGACACAGACTGGAAGTTCAGCGGACTCTTTCTCAAAACTGTGTTAAGATATACCGGTCAATTTCATTGAATCGGAACACTGGGTCCTTTGAAGTTTAAACACTGAAATGTAAGAAATTAAGAATAAAGATCGAGATGATCCTTCACAGAGCCCCCCCCCCCACCCCCCCGGTTAAATATGATAAATATAAATGTCCAGTGTATTCAACATTAAAGTTCACTGCTTATTCAAAAGTCGACACTTCACACAAGTATTATGTTAAATCTGAAATTTGGAGGAAACGTACAAGGCTACATCAGACATCGTCTCGTGAAAATCAGAAAATTTAAGGAAATTAATGGTACAATAAAAATGCACATGTCAGGCTGCAAACTGAATAGCTTAATTGTCAGTGCTTCGTTGCATTACATACTTCTTATTGTAACTTGCTCCATTGTTTACTTATAATATTGCTTCCTACTGATGCTGAATCAGGTGGCCACAAATCGCTGAATGCCGTTTTTTGTCATTAAACTTGAAAAGATCATCGCTTATGTATGATATATGGTGATGTTTGTCAAAAGCAGTCAGCTCAAATTGTTTGCCATATCGTTATGAACATCACCCTCAACCTTTACCGTAAGCGAAACAATACAACCTCTTGATACAATTAATGTTTTTGGGGTGTATGTAAGACATGATATATTGGATGCAATTATATAAATCTTTTTGGGATATTTTCCTGTATGTAATGCGTTAGATATTTATGTATTTTAATCATATTTATTATTAAATACGAACACTGACGAATTTTAGATAAATACAATTTGTAAGCAATAAACCTATTATTCAGCCTATTGCGAGTGCAGTGAACATGAACTCTTATTTGACCTGCTCATTAGAAGTTTGATAGAAATAATTTAGTTTAATGCTTTTGGATTTCTCAGACTGCGCATTATTTTCTGAGTAAGTAGGTCGATACAAAGCAAGCACATCATCCATATTTTTCCAGTACATAATCAAATCTTGATCTATAAATCTTTCGTTCGTGCAATCAAGTATATTAGCTCTGTGTTCACTGAACGCTTAAATTTTTCTATGTTGTTCAATTTTCCTATATTCTTATCATGCGTAATTATTTCTTCCTCAGATCAACCGGGATGATAACGATTCGAACGATGCTTGCTTCCTTGTCAATGTTAGACTGTTAGCTATTGCCCCTCCCTTACTCCTGCTGTGGCCATAGCTTGAAATGGAAATATCACATTGAAGGTTTGCATCTTCAGTTATTTTTGTGTTGTATTTTAACAGCAGAATAATTGTAACTTATACCAGTTAAAAATTTCGTATACGAGGATCTATTAAGAAAAAGTGATATTATATATATATATATATATATATATATATATATATATATATATATATATATGTGTGTGTGTGTGTGTGTGTGTGTGTGTGTGTGTGTAGTAATATCGTCTATGAAATAGAGGTCAAACCGCATTAACTTTTTTTTTAGGGTTTAACGCCATTTTTCAGCACACGATAGGCGGCCAGTATACCGCCCCCCCCCCCCCCCCCCCGGAAAGAACCAACGACCCACGAGAAGCTACTGGCAAGCTTTCTCACATAACTACATTAGCCGAAACTTAGACTCGAACCCACGTTTTAGGCCATTCGGCCACTCGGCGCACCAAACCGCACTTAAAGACACTCAAAGAAGTCAGACTGGCCGTTTCATTCATAAAAAAGGCCTTGGATTAATAATTCCACATTGCTTAATAAATATTGTGTCCTGTTCCATCTACATCTTCAGCAAAACAAAAGAGTGTTTGCTATGAAAGACATACAAAATCAATATCTCACCGTGAAATCTTTTTGTCTGCTTTACATTTAGAACTAGCCGTGCTAGCCTTTGCCTGTGTCAAAATATCGCAAAACTTTTTATTGCTGTTCGTGATAGCACTACTAATGCAGAAGAAATTTAATTGTTAGGCGGCATCTGCTCAGAAAGGAGAATAAAACACAGCTGTATCAATGCGAGTGACGTGCGTTGTCTGAAAAGCCTAAGCTTTCTTTTATTAAAAACATATGGGTGCACTTTTACCGCTTGGGTAATCTACATATTCCTTTTTTTTCCTGTGGATGATGTAATTATTAATGGAATGTATAGACACTCTTTTGAATGGCATCTGTCGATGTAGTGCGCGAAAAGGCTTTTTGGAAGCTATCCGATTAGCGAAAGCATTGTGCAAGAAGCATGTGGATTGAGATCAGAATTATTTAGTTTTGATCATATTTAATAGATCGAGATTTTCAACTTAGACAAGCAAGATTATCATATGTAAATGAGAGGTCAAAGTCAGCTAATATATTCTTGGAATATTGCTGAGGAGTGATATACGGAGAACTGCGCCATCTTGAATGTCTATATTGCCGCCAATGTGGGTGTTGTACTGCAAGTAATTTAACTTTGGAGACATATCTATTACAAAGCATTTAAGGTAAGTTAGCAACGATTGGAGCTAATAATACAGAAAAGGACATAGAATGAAAGAAATAATGGCCACTAAAGACTGTGATGTAATTTCTGAATATGAATTATTTCTTCTTTCCTTTCTCCCTTTCTTTTAATTGATCTATCCTCTGTTTATTATATATCTTTGGAAGAACAATTTGCCCTGGATATGCATTCTTTAGAACTGTTTACTTACTGTATTTTCAAGCTACTACTACTACTACTTTAGATTTTTATAGTGACCGCCGTACACGAAGGTACATTTGGGCCACTTTTATAGCCACCATATCGGTGGCCATTTGTTGTCCCTTGGGGAGGGTTCGCTACTCCCTCCCCTCAGGCATTTAATTGTGCAGACTAGTGCACTTCATTAATTTAGGCGTTCTTCCGAATTCGTAAAAAGTAACTATCGGAAGAAATGAAAGCCCGTTGGGTGGGTAGGAATAGTACCCACACACACCCACCCTATCAACTAATCGAATGGTGCAGAAGCACTGGTAGCGAGGGAAAATAGTTTCTCATTTCGCTAGTAATTTTGGTGAGCCGGTCGAGGAAAAGGCGGAAAAAGTCCCGGATGGCTGGCCAGCACACATACACAGAGCACGCAAACAGCAAGCCAGCACGCCACGCATGCCATCCACACCTGAAACGAAAAGGTCATACAAAAGGTCAAATTCAGTCCAGTTATAGAATGGGCAACCTAACTCTCAATATTGTGTTAGCCACCAGTGCAATTAACCTAATAAATAAGTTGAAGAGTTTTTATTTATTATCCTATCATTCAAAAAAGAACTAGTACATTAGCGTACATATAGGAGATCCCTAACAAATTTAAGAATAAAAAATGTCTGAGCGACATATAATAGTGTAGTCACTGTTAGGTATGTTTGGTCATGAATTTTTGGGCGGAGGTACCAATAAGGTCAAATGTATCTTTTTAGGGCCACGGATAGTTATTCGAAGAGGGTCACTCGTAACCAAATGAGTGCCCTATTAAGGCAAAATGGCAATTTTAGCCCTTAAAAGGCCTGGTACTAATCATACTTGAAAGTACCACGTTTTCCCTCGATCTCTACCAGGCATGCGGCAGATTTCAACTCCTCCCGGGTGATTCTGGGGAAGTAAAGTCCATGCCGGGTGGCAAGGTAGGCTTCCGCATCAAATAGTATGAAGCCGTTGTGGGTGTGTGTGGGTAGGAATAGTACCCACACACACCCACAACGGCTTCATAGTAATAACTGGTTAAGATTTTCAGCCCATAGTGCCATTGTTGGATTCTTGGTGGAGAAGTCTGTAGTGATCTGAACCCAATATATGTCACCGCTGAGATGAAACTTGTTGCTTTCTTTTTGTTCTCAAGCTGCTAAAAGTTAAGACGACGGGGTGATCACTATACTCCATGAAAAATGCATACAAAACAAGGTCATAATTGAAAATTAATTAAAATCTATTCACTGTCAATTACCTCTGGTTAACCGACCTTTAAATAATATTCTTTTTCCTTTTTCCACAGAGTAATATACTTTATGTTGTATGGATGCTACATGAATCCGATATTTGACCGAGAAATGGTTTTTGACGTAGTACGTTCATTAAGAAGGAAAATAATGGGCGATAATCCATTGAGTTCGTCAAATTGTTATGTGTGTATCAAGTCCATGTTAGCGTGACTGAACAGTCATAAAGTGAACAGTTTAATGCATGGAAAATCATTTGTATAAATAATTAAAAAAGTATGCTGCCAAAATCACAAACATATACTGGTATGGCATCGGTAAAAAGAACAGAACATTCTGAGATTCAAATACGTTGCTGGCATGCAGAAAGCCAAACGAATACTCAAAGACACTACCCTCATTTAGAGAATATGCTTCAATATAATTCAACCGCGCCGGTGGTCTGGTGACTAAAGTGTACGCCTCGGATGCGGAAGTCGCGGGTTTTGAACCCCGGCAGTCATACCAAAGACTTATAAAAATGTCTCTTGGTGCTCAGAATTAAAAGGTTAGTGTTAGGACTGGTCGGCCTGATATCAGGGTAATGTGACTGGGTGGGACATGATGCTTCATGTCTATGGCATGATGCTCCAAGATGCTAGACATCACTATAAACTGCAAGACTGGAGACATCGTTAAGTGATTAAACTACGTTAAAAATCCAAGTCTCTCTCTCTCTCTCTCTCTCTCTCTCTCTCTCTCTCTCTCTCTCTCTCTCACACACACACACACACACACACACACACACACACACACCGTCCATACTTTCAAATAAACAACAAACAAATTCTCATCACAAACATGTTGAGTTCATACAGTCGATCAATCTTGTACGATTTTGTTATTGTAATTGTAGCATGATCCATGACTTCATGTGCTCTTGCATATTAAATACATAGCATAATGTGTATTGGGAGAAGAATTAACAGATTAATTGAATGCTATTTTATGACTGATACATTAGCAAATTAATGACATATGCATTTTTAAGTTGGTTGGTGCCACAGGTGCTCGACGCGAGCTTGATGTGGAGTTTAAAAAAAAACAATAATCTAAAGGGAAAAGAATCAGCTCTTTTCACCGGTTCTCACATGAGCTCGCACTTGTCCCAAGATTCAAAATTCGCGAAAATCGCACGTTTCGGAACCCTTAACTTCAGTTTGGTACAACATAGAAAAGTCAACGATGGCTTGACGAATAGAAAATATATCAGGAGTAAATAGCAGAAGGAACTCGAGGGTCATGGGTGGAACCAAGTAATTTGAAGTTACGTACCTGCTCTTTTTATATAGTATGATAAGGAAAATGGGTCATGGGGGTAATCTAAGGTATTATTGTCACTCAAGCCTCGAGCACTTGTGGTTGGTGCCATGTAAACCACGCTTTTTAGTATAAGGTGGTAAGTTGTTAATACCATGTCAAGAACGTAATATGTTTTAACTAGTTGGCAAGCAGTTAATACTATGTAAACAACTTAATTTTAGTTGTTGGTTAGTGCCATGTAAACCACGTAATGCTGGTAGTTGGTAATATTTTAGTATCTTGTCATTCAGAAGACGCCTTTATATATACAAAATTCGTAGTCTGATATTTAATTTTCAGCACCCCACCCACACAAGAATCATTTTCTGTAGTCCTTTTAGTTCATCTGACCAACAAGTTTCTTCTTACAATTTACATAAATGCTCCGGTGGTCTAGTGTTTAGAGCGTCCGCCGCGGAAGCGAGAGGTCGTGGGTTCGATCCCCAGCCGAGTCATATCAATGACTTACAAAAATGGTACCAACAGCTTCCTCGCTAAGATACGTTAAAAAATCATAATGACATCACATCACAATTTACATTATCTTGCTCTGTCGACCTGGAGTTCTGCATTTGATTCTTCAAAAGAATCGGAGGAAACAAAATAATAAGTTGATAGCTTTGTCTTGTGAAGACCGCCACGTCCTCAATACTGAAATCAAAAACTAAATAAGCAGGGGCGGATCCACAAATATCATCTAGTTTCGTCTATAGCACCGCAAACTATTAGGTCATAGTTCGTATATGCCCAAGGGCGAAGTCTCCGGATTCCCCCACCCCCTTCCGCATTTTAAGCGTCGCAAGAGGACACTTTTAACCATCTAACTCTAAACTAGCAAGCATCCCCGTTATCTCTCGCTATTTTCTGAAGAGGTGCGCCGTACAGCTTCGATTTGGAGATTTAATTAAGAACATTTCATAGCTCGGTCTCTTTCAGGGTCATGGGGAAAGTCAATGAGTCAGTTGTGAATATATGATCACAGGAATCTGAGGTTTTATCAGTAAAGTGCGGCGAAATATCCGACAACATGAAATCACCTTAACGGTAATATAAACGAAGACAAGGAGTGCAAGCTTGACCATAACCCTCCGCTCAGTTCTACTATTTTTAAAAAAAAAAACACATCTTTTATCGCATCATAATAATAAAAAGAAAATACACTTATCCATTCAAAAGACAGCAACATACCAACGCATAACTCTCGTATGACCATCTCATGAATCCAATTAGGCTAATTAACCTTTATTTTTACCATTGGTCAGACTCCTGTGATATGATCTACTTCTTCAACTCCTTATATTAGTTTTTTTTAGCAGGAAGTTCAACAGTGAATTAGTGGGTCACTAGGTCACTACACTGGCCTGTTTAATAATGTCACAATTTAGAAACACGAGTCAGGACAAATGGATGCAAAACTAATGGTATCATGGTACCAATTGTTTTTCCATAGACCTAAATGCTAATGTTTGTGGAGATAAATATATTTTCTATCCTACTTTAGCGTGCATGTCATGCACTGTCAGAGAACAATGTTAGATTGTCAATTTGACAAGGACAAAACCAGGTACTCTGCTGGAAGTAGACACGTGTAAGTGTTATCTAGTCACAACAGACACATTTTCGGTCATGTGTACCACATTTTCAAAACAATCATTAAAAAAATACAAATTATGATCTAGATAGGAATTAACATAAATTCACATGTTGCCAAGAGACTCAACATTTAAGATATAAAAAGAATTAACTGAATATACAATTCTTACATAATCCTCCAATCACAGCTAGTGTTTTTCTTTATTTTTGAATACACCTTAAGCTCCACCCACCTGGACTTGCACAACTGGTACCGTAATACCTAATGACCTTGCTGCAAGCACTTCCACCACGCCCTGCCACTCACTTTGCCATCGTTATCATATTGGAACCCGACAACTTTGCTGTTCAACAAGGGACACAACTCAAGCATGCCAACAGTAGCAGTCTTTGTTGATCATCAAGGAACAAGATTGTACTGTTCTGCATATTAAAGTCCCAACATCATAACAGAAAATTTTCAATTCTTTATTGATAATGGTGATACTGTATCATTTTAGCCGCCCGTTTAGCACATAGTCAGGTGTTGTGTGCTCAGAGAGAGAGAGAGAGAGAGAGAGAGAGAGAGAGAGAGAGAGAGAGAGATGCCATGTTTGGTAGAAATTACATACTTTTTGTTGTTTTGAAATGTATATTATATATATTTTACAGTATATTACAATCGTGCCGGATTACAAGCATTGGTGGGCCTTGGTGGCTAATAGTGATTTAGAAGTATGTGTCCCTTTTGGTGTTTTAGTAAACTTCACAAGTTCATGTGTTCTCTTAAAACCGATATCTTCTATCTTGGCATCATGGGATTATGATCTACATGCAAGATCCGAAAATTAAGAGTTTGACTACATGTCAATCTACTCATCTCTGAAATTAAAGATGAAGAAAAAAGTAAGAACGATATTGCGTTTTGAAAAAAACATTTTTTGCGATTAATTTAACTTAGTTTAAATTTTATTCAAGGCATATATTAGAATAATCTTAGCAAGTCATGAAAATAAACAAAGTGGTGAGGTAAAGTGTTTTGAACTATTTTGTTACTCATAACATACATATGGTCAGCGTAGGGATAATATCCAAAATTGGATAGTTAATCGCCAGATAGCAGAGTCGCTCATTTAGAGATTATTTCGCCGAGTGGTATTTTAGCTGCAACGGCGTATTCACACTTTTGCACATCAGGTATGGTGTGCTGTAGGGGGGACAAAAGTTGTACTAATGAGAAAGTAGCAAGTTAAAATTTTTAATCTCACAAGTCGAAAATTCCAATTTCACATGCTGAATCATATTGTTGGTATTGAAAATTCCAAAATCCTGACTATAATCAAAACAAATAAATTATACAAGATTTAAGCGCACTTATTTATTGCCATCTTCCGCTAGTGTTTAAGCAAAGAAAAGATATTCCCATTTACAACCTAACCTAGCTTATAGGTTTCCTCTTTTATGTCCTTGCATAATTGATTTTCGTCAACCCTCCACTCTCGAAACGAAACAAAAATTAAGAACCATCATTTTCTTGTCTTTTAGAGGATGGGGTGGGGTGAGGTATGAGGATGATTCAAGAAACTCTGTATGTGTATTACATTAAATAAAAGGGTTATATGAGCGTGTATTGGTTGCAGCATAATGTTGTAAAACGCGATGAAAGTAATTTTTTGGCATGCTTGTGGCAACCATTTTCACGTTGTCACACACTTCCAGCAAGAAAAACATGGGCCTCAAAATTATTTCCCTCGGTATCCAATGAGAGCATATTAACGACTAGTTATCCTCAAAGAAGGGAATTTTCAATGCGTACCGTATGTACTCTTTTACAAGTAGAGTCCAACTGCAAACACCAGAGATCATGATCTGCCATATCATAATGCGCCTGCAGATCAGGGTCTGCTTTTTCTCCCACTGAATACCCCTAACAACTGCACAGACACAGATCTGCTGGTACATGATGCGAAGGCAGATCAGGGTCTGTGCAGTTTGTAAGCGAGTAAAGACGGTATCTCACAATTAAATGGCGCTTTATTTTGCTCTGAATTGCATGGGCGGATCGAGAATCATAGTTTAGGAAGGCATCTGAATTTAAAGTGTATGAACGGCATGATGTGAACTGTTTTACTGTAAAGAACACTTGTTATGAGAAACATTCCGGCTGCTTCTAGCTCATTAGCGTTTGCGCGGGCGCGAGTGAGTGTGTGTGTGTGTGTGTGCGTGAGAGAGGCCGCTAGCTATATCATCCCATTCGCCTTTGAATTATTATTATTATTATTATTATTATTATTATTATTATTATTATTATTATTATTATTATTATTATTGTTGTTGTTGTTGCTGTTATTATTTTTGTTGTTATTATTATTATTATTATTATTATTATTATTATTATTATTATTATTATTGTTTTTGTTGTTGAATGATAAAATCTTCATAGAAGTTCTTTTGTAAAATTCCCACAAAATCAAATGTTTCATATGTAGTTTATCCATTTGAAGAAAAAAAATTCATTTTGTAACTGAACAAACGGTAAGATATTGCGAAAAAAACATCTTACACATTGTAAATTACGGTATGGCGCACGGAAGGAAAACGGCATAGAAAAGCGTGTTGCGGCGATAATTCTAAAATGGCTGCGGATGGGAGAGGGAAGGTAATACATTTAAGACAGGTGGAACACTGTTGTATGGATTTGTTGTGCACAATTCAAGTGTACAGATTTATTCGTCACAGTTCTCTCATTCATGAAAAGGTCATATTTGTTAACTGTATGCTGAATTCACCACTTTATATAACACTAACACATCAAGGCCCGGACCTGTACTTTGAGACCTGGTGATGTAACGCGTATGACCCTGATTAGTTTTTTAATTTCTTTTTTCTTCAAAGCCTTAGAAGTTAGTTTGTCCGGAAACAATAAAACAAATCCAAAATATTAGTGAAAAAGCAAATGTTGAAAAAAAGCAACTTTACTTAGTAATTGATAACTTAAAGCGACATTTCAGATATAATTAACACTCAACATACCAACATAGCTGCTTGTATACGTGATATTATCAGCTTTTGAAAACGAAACTTTCAATTACCAAACAATTGTTAATACTTTTAAATAAGTGAATAAATTTACGAAAATGTTATCATTGGTAGAAAATGTTTAATGTGTTCCAGTATTCAAGAAAGATGTCAAATTCCTTCTGAGTAACATTAGGCAACTTTTCCATGAAAATCTTTTTCTTGACAAATATATAACCGATTTTATAACTTGGTCGTTCAGCCACATATCAATTCATTGACATCTATCACACCATTTTACAATGCCATTGACTGATGTTAAACTTCATGCATTATATTCTGTGACGTATCTAACGTCTTTGAAAGGATGTGACAGATAAGGGCAATAAATAAAATGAAAAGCGATGGAAGTAACGGAAATGTATTGCAACTGATATTTAGCCAATATGACTCATATGATCATGGTTGAAAAGCAATTCTCAAACCTTAGGGAACTCATTCAAGGAATACCTCAGGGATCAGTATTATGTCCAATTCTTTTCCCTATAGGCGTTAATAATACATTGGAAAAAAATAAGGTCAAGGATTAGATTATGTGCAGACAATTCAAGTTTATTGCCTAGTCCAACTTTCATTAAAATTGTATTAAATGATGATCTTCAAAACTTTTCGGATTCGACAAATCTTTGGCTTGTTAATTTTAATCCATGCAGCACTGTTTGCATCCGTTTCACTAACAGTGAGATGGAATCAGATGTGTATCAGACCATCAATTTTGGAGAGAAAAAAAACTTTCTGTTAGATCATATCGACATCTGGAATAGTTTTATCATTGATTGACGCTTGGAGCAACCAATTTGATTCAATAATTAATTCTCTATGTGAATGGGACAAATGAGGATTATATATATATATATATATATATATATATATATATATATATATATATATATATATATATATATATGCCTTTTGATCTAAGAAACTCAAACAATATCCTTAAAAATCAATGTAGAATTTCCGTTGTTAAAAAAATCTTATATATAGACATTGACTGACTTGTAGAAGGCCTGCACAATCAACAAGACATCGTATTGTTCGACTGACCTTCTAAAAGGAAATTACCAAGCGCAAATTTCTGCTCCAATCAATTTAACATTTGGAAATAACAAACTTCTATACTATTAAGCCGGATATGACACAAATGCAGTCAGTTGCAATATGAATAATTGAGGCGTAATCTTCTCGCTAATCCTTCTTGGTAAAGTTGATTTCCAATAGAAAACGACCACCATCTTTTTGTTCAATGCAGACTATTTAAAACCGAGGGAAATTAGCTTTATCGTAGATAATCATTAATGAACATTAATATAGATACTGATGGAATTTTCTTTTGGAAACGAACATACACATAAACAAGCAAACATTTTGCTATTAAAGGAAATGCAGAAATTAATTAATAACACGAAAAGATTCACAAAGATATGATTCCTTTTCGTTTTATTATAGCTACACTTAAAATTGATTCATCTCATTTCATTACATGTATGTACATCACCTGTCTAGATTTTTTCCACAACTTTTGCCTGAATGTTCTTTAATTGATTATTAAAATCTATAACGGGGATTAACTTTTTAAGTTGAAGACCTTTTTTCGGTCCGTATGTACTGTATCCATACGTCATCTTCATGCAATTAGATACGTTGAACGAAAATGTCCAAAGATGGAAGGATCATATTGCAGCATTGTCTCACATTCATAATTGTGCATCCAGCTTATAAAGCAAACCCATCAAGGTGTTTAGCATATAGAAGTGAATGAAAAAACGTAATACCTCAATGCACGCTTTTCATTATGAATGTGACCAAAGATCAAAAGGGTAAGAGTACGCATTACAGAATGGACTTGACTTCATAACGATTTGCCCAAGAAGAACAAACCATGATCTTAATGTCTTAAGGTCAAATGGCAAATGAAGCATGCCAACAAATGAATTGTTTTAGCTTCGTTATGACTCATGAACAAATCCATCAGGGAGTGTAGGCGATAGAAGCAAATGAAACACCATTTCATCAAAACCTGTTTGCAAACTTTATACGACTGTGACCTTGTCTCGAAGGTCATATGAGTGAGCAAGCTTGTCACAAAATAATTTTTCTAGTTTATAATAATGAATGTCAGGTAGGATGAGAATATATCAAGGAGAGTAGGAAACATTAGCAAATAATTTTTTTAAAAAAAAATTTAAAAAATCCTTAACGCTCATTTTCTGTAATCAGTACATAAAATAATGAATTGTTTTAGAGTCAAAACAAACTTTTCCAGGTACAACGAGTCTACAAAAGGATTAGGAAATGTACACAAATTATCATTTGTAAGAAAAAATACTTAACTGTTTCCAATGATGATTAAGCTGTCGTTAAGTAACTGTTAATTTTTTCGCTTCCCACTAACATCATAGGTACCCGCACATAGGGGTAAATGCTTCGGTTTCACTGCTTAACATGTTTTGGCCGACATCCGATAAACACTATAGCTGACTATTATGTTTGCTACCACCCCCAAAACAGTTCTGCGAGCGTCTTTGACTAACATAGACTAAAAATTAACGAGTGAAGTTAATTAAGATAATTAAGATTATAAAAATTAGGATTATAATAATTAAGATTATACCGATAAGGTTATAATAATTACGATTATATAAATTAAGATTACAATAATTAAGGTATAATAATTAAGATTACATTAATTAAGATTTTATTAGGATTACAATAATTAAAGTTATACTAATTAAGATTATATTAATTAAGATTATAATAATCAAGTTTATACTAATTAAGTTTGTATTAATTACGATTATAATAATTAAGGTTATAACAATTAAGATTATTTTAACATTATAATAATTAAGATTACATTGCCCTACTTTAGATGAGACATTCAAAGTTGCATTGCTCAGAGGCCATCAGTGCAATTGGAATGGATCTAAGCAAAAAGCAAAACAAAACAAACAAACAAAACTATACTGGAAACATCCTCTCATTCTATGGTATGCAGATATGAAATTTAAAAGCTGGGGTGAATGGGTTGGGGAGCAGTAATTTCGCCCAATCAGAGATCAGACAGTCGTCCCATGACAGCATTAAAAAATACTTGTTTACAGGATATAAAATAAAAAAAGTGTAAGAGTAAATACATCAATGAATATAAAACAATGTATTCCATACATATGGGGATTTTTCGACATAGGAGATAGAATTTATAGAATTTTCAATCACCACTGTGCATTTAACGGAGAAACTTTTAAAACTGATCTGGAATTTGTTGCCACAAGCAATTAAATTACACGCGTGTAACTTGAATTCCCGACAATAATGTTGGAATTTCAACCAACGCAATGCAATTCAAAAGTTAAAATCTAAAAGCTCGACACACGAATGAAATGTTCAATTCTCACTTGGTAATTTAACAAAAATAATTTAAAAACGCTATTATTATATGAAATGGATTTTTTAACGCAAACAATTTGATTCAACGTGTGAGACTGGAGTTCTCGACACACAGCAATTAAAATTTCAACTACGGCTGTGTAATTTGGAAAGTTTCAAAACATGAAATATGAAATGTTGAAATGGAATAGTCAATACAGACAATATGACTCAACATGTGTTATTGGAAGTATGTACATATGACTGAAATTTGAAATGCAACTTTTTTGTTGGACCACATTTTTTGTCTGCTACGGCGCCTCATACACCAGGGAAATTTATAATGTGCATTAGTAGCAATTGCTCATCACCCTTAATCCGTCAAAACTGGAGTCCACCCATGTCGATGCTATTAATGTTAAGACACATATATACACTACATATAAATAGTTAAAGGATTGTAATTGTTTCTGTGTTAAACAAACAACATTTGAATCAATGTATATTATGTGTTGCAAAATATCGCAATATCCCAATGTACCATCTGCGAATGTAGGACAGATGGATCAATAGGAATTTGCATTACAGCAGCCATCTTGAATGTGTGGGAGTATGGGCAATACGATTTAACATTAAAGTATGGGCAATACGATTTAACATTAAAGTATGGGCAATACGATTTAACATTAAAGTATGGGCAATACGATTTAACATTAATCCATAGGATTAGCATTATATCCTGTTATGAGGTCAAGAGGAAAGGTAATGTTAAAATGTCCATAGAAGGAACAAGACATATTCCTTTCATCCCATAATTGTTTTTTTTTTTTGTTTTGAATACAACAATGGCGCATGGGCTCACGAGGAAATGTAATATTAAAGCGGCAGCTACTAACCAATGCACCTTTTAACTGACTAGTACAAATACTGACCAACACCCACCCGATAACTGACCCACACCTGTACCTACTTAGGAAAAAGAGTACTTTGCAAATTCACAAACATACTTTCAGCAGTGAATTTGGTAGGAATATGCACACAATCTGCGTACAAACATACATTCACGTTATTATACATGGAGTGTAGGAAAGAAAATAGTAGATGTTATTACACGTATACACACATACACATACATACTATTAGCAGTGAATATGGTAGAATATACAAACCTTATATACGCCAACCTGGCAATTTTCATGCATGGAGTGTAAAGCTTGGTTGCACATGCACAACATACTATCATGCTATCACACATGATGGTAAGAGTGCTCACACAACGACAAACAAACGTACTAAAATACTTTCATCCACGTAGAAGGGATTTAAGTTTGAATTGTGAAAGACATTCAAAACATAACAATTTGGGCATTGACTGAGTAGTACGTCTGTTTTTGAGAGATCTGAGTCCCATTTAAAGGCCGTAAATTGCTCTCCCGGTTCGTAGATTTTATCGATATCGACGAAAACCACACCTCAAGGATTGATCTCTACAGCAAGGGCACATCTCGCTGTTGTTTGGACTAAATAGGGTTCTGAAGGTGAAATAAAACGGAGTTGTTAGAAGTTTCACTGATGTTATGCATATTTGGTGTTTTCATTCATTAACAGCCACTACTTGTTGTTACGTTACAATTCCACAGAAACTTGCTTTTAACGAACAGGCAATAAACTGATTTGTACTCGTAACAAGCAGGTGTATATTATTTAGCACTTGTCTATCAGTCTAGATATGTTATTTAACACTTGTATATCATTCTAGAAATGTTTCTATGAAAATATGTTAGCCAAACGCCTATTTATTATGGTAAGGCTGGTCTTTTAAACAGTAACAAAAATGTGATTATCAAAGACAGTTCAAAGTTACAACGTAAAAACAATGTGTCATCGAAAGAGCCCACGTGCCTTTGTAATTAAGTATATACATGCTTTTCCACATGGCTCAGTGTCGTTATCAATTCGTTCAGTACGTGATGAAAATTATGATGTACAGAACAGAAACCTGTATGAGATTTGCCGACAGAGTGCGCTTTTTTAAGCTGTTGATGCTCGCAGCTGTCAGATGAGTAAAGTCATTGCGAAATAACCACACATATTCAAATGAATTGTTTGCATTTGAACAGGAGTGATAGGTCTGGAAATAGAAGTGGTATGCATTAATTTGTGAAATCGGCTGATATATTTATAGAACATCGTCTGCAGAGCCCACATGCCGTTGTAATTAAATATACGCATGTGTGCTTTTGTGGTGCAATACATCTATGCAATCAACATATGCATGATGTAAATTGTTCATATACAGGACAGCTAGCTGGAGAGAGCTCTTATAAACTATCAAGGCTTGTAGTTGGCAGAAGAGTGGATTCATTTTTGCAGCTAACACGTGGATTTAAAGCACGTGTCGTTTCTATTTCAAAAGGCACTGGAGGTCCAGGCCTGGAAATAGCATTAGTACCAGGAGCTGATAGAGAAATATCGGTCTCCGTGGAAGTGGCTGTGACAAGAAGGCAAGGGGTCTGAAGAACTTGGATTTGTAGCGTTTCCAGGGCATAATGTTAACTATATACTAGCAACTGTAAGAAACTTTACTCCTGAATCATCGCGGTTGTTTCGCGATCATTGTTTTTTTCGGAGAGTGGGTAGGGGAAATCGGTTAATATATTTATGGACCACAAAATGGCGGTTAATAAACGGAGCTGTGCCTTAAAAACGACTTTGTCTTTTCAAGTTAGAGAGATATAGCTACTAATAGCATTAAAAGCAAGTTTTGTTTTTAAAACATAATCAGAGAGAAAGAAAAGAACTGAAGCAAATGCAAGAGGGAGCGGAAAGAAGGAATGAAAATGATATTTATTGAAATAAGAAAAGAAAAAAGGATTCACGAAAAAGCAATATCTATCTATCTATCGATCGATCGATCGATCGATCGATCGATCCATCCATCCATCCATCCATCCATCCATCCATCCATCCATCCATCCATCCATCCATCCATCTATCTATCTATCTATCTATCTATCTATCTATCTATCTATCTATCTATTAAAACATTTGCAGAATATGTTCAGCCTCTAACGGATCTTGACAGTTCGTTGACCTTCGACATAGAATACTCTGTCTAGTCTACAGCTACATATGTGGAATGTACTTCAAGTCTATATACATTTGCTGTTATTTTTGGATAGCCAATCTGTTACTAATATATGCCCAGGTGTTTCTAATAGCTAATACATTTTGAGTCTGATGATACCAATGAAGAACCAGATCTAATCCACAATTTTGGCTGTAGTGTACAATATTTTGACGAGGAACCGTTCTTTACCACACATAAAAACTTTGTACTGAAAAATATATATGTTAGCACCGGTTATTAATCGCATCAATCATTAGGTTACCTTTGGTCTTGTCGGTGAGTTCTAAGGGAGAGTTGTGTTTTTTCAAATGTAGGAAAACATGCTTTTGCCTTGAAGTCCTTATGATCCTTTGAAAAGCACGTGTAGTTCAGTGGAGTTTAATATTGTCTAGCAAATTCACGATGACGTAATCGAAGAATCATGCATATATAGTTTATAAATTGTTAGGCAATTGCAAAGTTTGTAGTGTATAATTGAATAAATTTGCTTCAAAATTAATAGAACATTGCGAAGCAATAATTAAACGGAGTTGCTGTTATGAAGTCAATGCGATAGTCGGCCGACTGTTGTACGATATCGCATATTCATACATTATAACGCAAAATAAAGTTAAAGCGGGAACGTTTGATGAGGTAAAATACAAACAAGGCAAGAGCTCGGTGAATTTGACAAAATCATTACTGCCTTTTTTTTTTATAGGATGCCTGCCCATACAATATTCACTATGTCAGTTGAAAATTAAATTATCTTGATGTTTAGGTTAATGCAAGTTACCATAAAAGTACCCGCTCACCCTTCTCCCGACCCTTATTAATTGATCGATTCCTAAGATATACCCGAATTTACCTGGGCTGACAGTTTCGAAACATTTGGCGCCTGAGAAAAATCCACACCCTACAGTGTTTGTTGAGAAGATGAGGGGTTTTATGCCGCCAGTATAAATAAAATAATATAGATAGGTTCATACATAAGAGAGAAACATGAAACTGCAAGCAACTCATTCAATTACTGCATCATTAAATATGATAGAAAAGTACATTTAGCTACATCCGTAGATTTAGCTGCATCTGTGCCAGGTACATTAAGACAGGTCATTGCCGAACTGTGTTTAATGTATAGAGCTAGACAATAAGCAGGATAACTCGTTCGAATAAAAAAACGTACGATCTCGTTGAAATGAAGACATGTCAGTTATGGTGAATGTTGTACTCTATACCTACAACTCGTTTCTTATCATAAATGCCAGATAATAGGCAACATTACAGTCATATACCCACATACATACATACATACATACATACATACATACATACATATGTACATACATACATATGTACGTGTGTGTGTGTAAATAGACAACATAACTAACCCATTTATTATTTTGCACAACTATTATTTTACACCTCTTGTAAGTGCGTCCTAATAATTCTAATAGTTAGGAGTTTTGTGTTTTAGTTGTAAACAACATAGACATAGACAAACACTAACATGCACGAACAATATTTCTTTGTCAACTATTATTCGTGTTTTTCTTTTCTAGACAACTATGTGGCCCCGAAAAGGCCTGTTCTTCCCAGTTTGGGCACCGCAGGCTGCACGTCTTTATCCTTCCCATTTATCCTCCTCTTTGATTTGATGGAGACCACCAGCCCAAAACTAGGCTTGTTTGTCGCCTTCTCCCGGCGTACCTCCTCCTGGATCCACTTTTGGTGGCACGGTGGAATTTGCCGAAGATTTTCATCTCCATGATGGTGAGAAGCTCGAAGTCAGGTTCTTCTTTTTCCTACTTCTTGATCCTCCTCTCCGCCGTCCACGGGGTCATGATATTGACCATTTCCTCATCCATCATTTCAAAGGATCAATACACTTCTGTTAATTTTTCTTTGCCTTCTGAAGATTGACACGGAGATGTATAGCCACCAGCTTCCTCTTTCAGGTTTTGCAAATGACATAGACGAAAATAATTCATTTTTTGGGGTCTTCGTTCTTTTCGTATTGCTCTGTTAAAAGAAATGTAATATACTTTTAGCAAGTGGTATCAGCGAAACGTTTCGACAATTACTAACATTCCTGTCTTAGCGCGTTCTTCTTCTAATTGGCAACAAGGATGGTCTTGATTGCATATTTGAGAACACGTACGATGAGAAGGAAACACCGCAAGATGAGATTGAGGAGTTATGATGGGTAGTTAGTTCTCATGCCTGAACTTGTTTCAGCAGAATAATCCAAACAGTTTAGTGATGGTAGAAACTTCTTCAAAGAACCGATACCTCCGTGATCCAGAAATAAGTGTCCAAATTTCCCACAGCAGCGGAGTAAAATGTGCACATCAGATCGACAATTTCTTTTTACATTTCATTTTGAAAGTCAACAGGCTTTGACGAGTGAGTTTGGTACCAAGTGTAGAATTATTTTAGTTCTTTTGAGTGCATTATGTCATTGTCGTAGAAGCGAAAGGAACGGATTGAATAAGCTTGATATTGAAAATTGTGAGAGGAAAATAACCTCGAATCATTTCTGTCATTCCAAACGTTTTAGGCATTCTGCTCAAAGGCATTGCCAAAATAACCCCATAGAATCTTTAAACTACGTATCCCGCTTTCACAGAGATGAGTTTTGGCTCTATCCATGGTGACTGCGGAACAACCGGTAGATTGTTCCTAGTAATATTTCGAAAGTATTTGTCCGTTGTATCCTGAAAAATTCTGAGCTATGAATAGCATATCGATGCCAGTCCTCGTAACGGTTGTTGTTCTAAGTGTGGTCAGTATTATC
The DNA here is from genome assembly GCA_029339505.1 of Unio delphinus. Taxonomy (NCBI): domain Eukaryota; kingdom Metazoa; phylum Mollusca; class Bivalvia; order Unionida; family Unionidae; genus Unio; species Unio delphinus. Next base: position 1,237,593 of record JAQISU010000254.1, read on the forward strand.
CATTCAGCCAAAAAGGGAAGGTCCCCAAAGCTATGTCACATCATCCTAGAATATTACTATATTTTGAACAGCGAAAAAATATAGATTATTATATTTACTTCTTAAATCACAGTGTGCCACAAAAGATTTGAGGATGTGAATACAAGTCTCTTGTATAAAAGTAAAACTGATAAATTCACCTGTTTCTATATTTTGTTCTTGTGCTGGTCTTCCTTTAAGTCTTCGTAACATTCATGAACACAAAGTCCACGATATGTGGTCACAAAAGCGGCATCTTTTCTTTCTTGGACAAACGTGTGCGTTAGGTTAATTTGCTCTATTTGAATGTCCACATGTGGAGCACAGTGTCAGTAATTCGCGAGCACTTTTCTGTTGTTCAACTTGGCTCATACAATTTCGTGCATGACAAGTGGGACTAACAACGGTTCGCTTGCAGTTTGAGCCAACTTGGGTAAGACTTGAGGTTATATTTTCAACGTATAAAGAAGAAAAGAAGAGCCAAGATGTCCTGGTGTGTATCTAAATGCCACACATTCTCTTTGGATATATATGCTCGCTGGTAAAGAAGTTCTGCTTCTTTTTTGTTGCTTGGCTCTCTCCCATTATCTAATGCTCTCTCCCATTATCTAATGCTCTCTCATTATCTTTCCGATTCTACGATATCGTTTTTCTCGGCATGCATTCGACGAACGACGATAGCCAGTGGTAAGCATATCCGGTCTTGCGAATTGTCAATTTGGACGATACTAGTTTTGGTGCTGCGGAGTTCATCCATCAATAACATTTTGTGTCGTCCAGTGTGCGGAAAAGTGAAACGTGGGTCTTGTCGAAGAGTCGTTTTTCCGTTTATCGTGTCAAACGTGTCATAGGATTTGTTAAACGCGTTGAATTTTGTCGATGATTTTGAACTGTGTTAATTCTGCCCGTGTTGATCCAGACAGTAGACTTCAGACTGTTGTGATTGATGGTGAGTTTCAAAAGATCGTCATCTTTAGCTTGTTATTGTCGTTTCAGTATCTTGAACAATGATTCCTATAAATCTTTTATAAAACCTGCTGCTATATATGTTGGCACCTCAGATTCGAACTCGTTTTAATTTCACTGTGTACGTGTAAGTAGTTTTTCTGAATTTTATGGAAGTCACTTTGTACGTTACTCGATTGAGAAAGTAATCTTCGGGGGCTAATGAACGACTTTCTTTTATTGGCGGATCTTGACTCTCTTTGTCTTGTGGTATAGGAGATTGAATGGTATTGGTGTGGTAGCACTTCATTTAAGCGTATGAGGCGGCATCGAAAGTCATCGTCATCCTTTGACTTCTTATTTTGGTTTCTTCTAAGCAAAGTGTGATTGTTTCATCCTTTTTCAAAAGATGAGTTGACTACATTCTACACACACTCTTTCCCTGTATCTAGGGACATCATCTCACCATAAGAGTAAATATTCATTCAGCTTTCAGATGGTGAAGCATAAAATGGAAATATCAAATGAGATCGCCCTTCTCGTCAGATTTGCCACGAGTCATTTGAAAATATACTTCAGCTGTTACTACAGACTGAAGTTAAGTTACATTTTATGACTGCCAGTAAAATGGACATTGGGCTTCTGAATGTCTACAATGTCAATAAATAAAAGACAGAAGAAAAGAGTGACAGAAAAATGAGACGGAGGAAAAGGAGATTCATTTGGAAACATAAAGAAGCCAATTCCCGTTTTAAAAAAAATCAAAAGCCAAAACAGCTAAAAGGAAATGAAGAGGAAGAAACCATGCTAGTACAGCTTCAAAACGATACAGACAGTGTGTAATGGTGCGCTGCCGGTTATCAAAGTGTTATTAGTACTATATTGCACAAGGCCTGGTCAGAGGTATTGCGCAACTTGGAAAAACAACACTTGAAGACCGCCTCCCACTAATTATCGTTATCTAGAAGATGATCTCTACGGTGTAATATGCCCGGTCAATGGATATAGTAATCTGAGATGATACTTTGAACAAGACAACCCACGAGCCCCCGTAAAGATAAAATATGAATTTAATCAAAAATACAATTAAGAAAAGAATGACACTGTGAATTACAATTTCTTTCTTTCTGAATACACTTAGTTCAGAAATACATAAACTGAAGCTTTAAAATAATGGATACATTCATAAAAATCCCAAACTCTAATAAAAATAAATGAAGTTAGCCGTTGATACTGAGAGTAAATTTCATCATGGAATCGAATGTTCATTTAACATTGGACTGCTGGGTGATTCAAAATGACCTTTTTTGTCGACTGGTTTTTTCTTCTTCTGCGTTCGTCTTGACTTGCTTGCCCTTTGGTTGTAAGCGGGATTACACAACTCTGTCTTCCAACTTCTTTTCCCGTCTCTGAATTCCGACTTCCTCGCTATTACTTCAAACAAACTATTTTTCCTTTGAAAAGAAAAGAGTAAAACGCCCTAAGTATCTCGTTACTTTAAGAGTTGCGATTGTCCGTCCGTCTTCATGTTCGAACAATCAGATCTTACTATCAGTGTTATCATTTATACGGCTAATAAATATTACACAAGTCTTCAGATCAATAGAGCTATACTGCTAATTATCGACGTCAGAATTTGGGAAAGTCATATATTTCTGTAAATCATTACGTTAAGTGAGGCAATATATCATAACACACAATCCATATTTACTAATATGATAAATTCAAATTAATGTAACGCTTTCCAATCATAAATGTACACGGCGGGTTTTCTACACCACCCATTTACCTACCTAAGTATATAAGGGAAAAAAGGCTAATTCAGAATTCAAAATACATTATTAAATCACTGTAAAACCGACTATCCATACAAAAATATGAACACATCATGCATCTGTAACAAAGAAACATATCAAAGTACGTTATTAAATCAATGTAATACTGAACTATTTGTATCATAGTATCGATACATTATGCATCTATGACAAAGATAAACAGCATATACATTACATCATGATAAAGGTGAATTTGAGTTAAATACCTTGTGTTTTGTCGTGCTTCTGCCGTTTGATTTCCGGCGGACTTCCCTGAGCTTATTATTACGAAGGCACTGCTGCAAAATTACCCCCGGAGTCTTCTCCTATGTTGGAACTAATAAATGCTGACCGTCTCTTGCAGAGGTCTTCCTAGACTAATTCAAAACTCATTGACTCAGAGAATATTTTCCCCAATTCTAGGTTTCGACCCAACCCTCTTTCCTATACATTTGACCAATCGGCATAAACGCTATTTTTGCGGACCTTTTGAAAACCGTCTATCAAGATGCCAAAAATACCACCTTATCACCCTATCATTTGTTTCAAATCACTTTGTCAGCTTGTACGTGAAAAATTCGTATTTTTAAGCGTGTCAAACACCCAGTCCGTTTTCACTCCAAATATTTTTACAGTCTGACCGAGGTAAGAAAACATTCTTTTCGTTCCAAACTCTACTCCAAGACAGTTGATTGTCGGCTAGACTACGAATTAATCATTGAATTTCACTGACGAAAAATTTGGCACTTGACACAGCGATATAAAGAATAAGAAATACACTTTTATGATGTGTTATCAAAGATTTGCATTGTGGTTCTGATTAAAGAATAATTTTCCAAATAAGAAAACATAAGTGTCTCCTCATGATTTTTTAAAAAACGTTTAGCGTGTATAAGATACGAACTATCTCACACATGTATGCCGTTAAATCACGGGAAAGGCATTTACATTTTCATTAATTTGACAATCATTATGTAGTACCTCTACCGTTTGAAAATATGCTTCGAATGGTATTTTAACGTGTCAATAACTACTTCCTCCTTTTGTGCGTGGCATTAGTTTTGCATCTGTGTGTGTAAGTATGTTTAATACTCATAACTTTTCGTTCTGTACTAGGGGTGTGTCTTTTGGATAGTAACCAGAAAGCGGGTGCAGGATAGTAGGGTGTATGATTGGACTGTAGAGGTCTGTGTTGGATTATAGATTAAAGAAATTAGCATCTTGTTTTCCCAGGTCTCTAAAGTGACCATCTGACTTCAATTTCTTAGGCAGTCTGGGGACAAGATGAATCGTATTATCCCTGGAGTGGCCTATCTGACCCTAAATCGTCTAGAAGGGAGGTAAATCTTATGTCTAATTCCCCTTGTCCCCGGAGTGTCCCGCCCATGTAAACCAGCATGTGCCTATGTAAATATAGCCCCATATCATATATCTCCATAGAGATGGGATGAGGGAGCGTGAAAACTGAAAAGAGCAGCGTTATTTTGTAACAACATGCATCTGATGATGATGTTGATGATGATGATGGTGATGATTAGAAACCAAACATTATTTCATACAATGCAACCTATAGAAGCTAACCATATTTCAGTGATAGTTGATGTGATAGAAAGATGTCTCTTGTTTGGAGTATAAATGGTATGTAGAATGTTTTTTGTTTGGTTCTTGATCTTTTTTGCTTGTTTGTTTTAGGGTTTAGCGCCATTTTTCAGCACACGATAGGCTATACATGGCGGCCAGTATTATTGGTGGAGGAAGAACCAGAGGAAAAACCCCAAAAAGAACCACCGACCCACGAGAAGCCACTGACAAGCTTTCTCACATAACTACATGTACATTAGCCGAATCTTAGACTCGAACTTACGCAGAGGTGAGACGGTAGTGATCCGTAAAGGAGAGCACTTTAGACCACCACTCGGCCACTCGGGGCCCCTGTTTGGTTCTTGATAAAAGGTGATTGAGTTTGGGACGAGCTAAAGTTTTAATTACTATTATTGTTCGAACATGATTCAATTATGACCACTGCAGAAGAAGCAGTTGTATTTTGAGTTTGGAGATGTATTTCTTTTAATTATTTAAGTCTTTGATTTCATCTAAATTCATAATGGATTACATATATAAAAGATTAAATTGAGTTCCACCATAAATTGATTTCAACCACCATGATGTTATACCTTTTTACTTAATTATCTTGCCTCCCATTTGAATTAGTTTTATCTTGATTTACTTTTAGGAACATAGCCATACAAACAAACCATTTTAAGAAACACAAGATTTACTTTTAGGACCATGGCCATGCAAACAAACCATTTTAATAAACACAAGATTTACTTTTAGGACCATAGACATACAAATAAACCATTTTAATAAACACATGATTTACTTTTAGGACGATGGCCATACAAACAAACCATTTTAATAAAACAGGATTTACTTTTAGGAACATGACCATCCCAACAGACCATTTTAATAAACACAAGATTTATTTTTAGGACCATGATCATACGAACAAACCATTTTAATAAACACAAGATTTACTTTTAGGACGATAGCCATACAAACAAACCATTTTAATAAACACAGATAAGAATCAAAATATTTCTGAGGATATGTATGTAAAATGTCCTGTTTTACGCATATTTTTGTTTACCTCAAAAATATATCTGCACATAATTAAAACATATGGTATGGTGATCTAAAAAACAGTGTATTGCTGATGATCTAATTAGCCTCGTCAGACTCGTTGCTTTAGTTATGACAGCTCTCTTTGTCACGTTTCTAGAAGTATGCAAGACATATAAGACTTTACTTAGGATATGCTTGTTATAAATTTTAAACCAATAAAATACTTTTTAACTTTTCTACAAGTTTAAAAGTTCAGAAATACTATATCAAGTGTAACTTAACCAAGAATATTATACATTTTCTGGACAGTACGGTGCTTATAGGTTACTGCATTTCATAAATAAAATTATATATATATATATATATAGAGAGAGAGAGAGAGAGAGAGAAGAGAGAGAGAGAGAGAGAGAGAGAGAGAGAGAGAGAGAGAGAGAGAGAGAGAGAGAGAGAGAGAGAGAGAGAGAGATTTGGCTAAAACCAGAATATATAGTTTTTGGTACCACAATATGATGATATGTCCGGCACTAACGTACGAAAATAAAATATTCATTTTATACTATGCTAAACTTTGCATTTTTGGCACTTGATAAACTGTTTGACCCCCCTCCCCCCATCTGATCACAATACATCACAACTGGTTAGTCTTTATTTGGTATGGAAGTAGTTGAATCAACTTCAGATATACGCGAACGGCATCCAGTCAGATAGCGTTATCAAATATTAATTTCCATGCCTGAAATGTAAGGCAGTTTCTCTTTATTTGTTCTAGCTCACCAAGTACTCGCATGTACATCTTTTGTCGGCACACACAATCAAGCGTTGCATGGCATGAAAAATTTCACTAGTTATGAAATTTGCCTGTGACCAATTTATGAAACTGGGCCCTGCCACCTTAAGAATTTTGCTGAAAATAGTTTATGTCTAAAGTTGTGTTCATATCACATACTTAGACATTATCGAGTACAATGGTAAAAAAGAAAATATTTTGTGCGCAAAACTAAAAATGGTATTACACTTTTAGAAAAGTGGTTACTTTGCGTCAAATGCACTGCATCATTTACATTGTGAGGTATGACTGACTGCATTTCTTGAAAGATTTCACATTTTTTGCAACCGACAATGCTTTTGTTCTTTGTTTACGACCAGATCGTTAGGACAGAATCAAAATTTCTTTGCAATGCTTTAAGAATGTCAAGAAGAGATTTGGAAGTTATACATTTTAAGAGGGACTGATAGAAATGCTATGATAATTGTCAGTAACAGAAGTGAAATGTTTCTATAAACTCTTCCAGCAAACTTAATGATATCACACATTTAAGTATATATCGTATTTTAAACGTACTTTTAGATTGAAATAAAACAAACAGTTCCTAACCTTTCGTTGTCATTTTGGAGATGTGAATAGCAGCATCAATGTTGTGTGGCTGGGGGTGGGTTTTTTTGGGGGGAAGGGGGTAATAGCAACAACAGTCTAGCTAATCTGGAGAGATCACAGTTTAAGCAGTTAACATTAGACCATGCTGGAATATTGATATACTAATGTGTGCGACCCTGTTAAACTTACAACGTGACGTAACATATAAATTCATTGATAAATAGTTATTGAAATTGACCATACATGTACAATTCCTCAATACAATTTATCACCGCTCCGGTAGCCTAGTGGTTAGAGCGTCCGTCTCGGATGTGGGAGTTAGTGGGTTCAGTCCCCGACTGAGTCATACCAAAGACTTACAAAAATGGTACAAACAGCTGCCTCGCTTGGCGCTCAGCATTAAGAGATTAGTGCTAGGACAGGTCAGCGTGGTGTCGGGATCATGTGACCGGGTGGGATCTGCGACATGATGCCCCAGTGCTAGGCATCACAGTAAAATACCCCACTGCAGACATCGTAGCAATGCCACTGAAAAAGTTTTAAAGGTACGATAAAAGTCCAAATCACACACACACACACATAACATGTTCTTCCTGTTTCTATATTCCACTTAGTTTTGTATGTAATGCACATTGGAGAGGGAGGTAACTGTGTTTTGTACAAGTGAGGCCAAAAAGTTCCAATACTTTTTGACACCTATATTAAAACAAAACATACTAATATTATTCTTTTTTTTTTTTTTGTTTTTCATAAAATGTTTATTCAATATTTACATATTAAAATATACAAATGAAAGTCAACTCCCCCACCAGCACCCGTCACTCGTGCACACATTTTCACCACACTCACTACCCATACAGACATTTAAAAACACTTATATTTACACATAATAGTAGAAACATAATAAATATATATGAATAGGAAATTATTGAAATTATCAATTAATTATAATGCAAGAATATATATGCACACCACTTACATTCGCACAAAAGTACATAGTATTAGAATACAAAAATGATATACTTATTTTGTTAGCAAAAACATACAATAAATGTATACAAATAGAAAAATTAATGAAATTATTAATTGTTTAATTATAATATTGAAGCCTACAAATTATATTCAAATTTATATTAACATAGGAAGTAAAGGCACGAGCAAAACAAGATAGAGAAAGGTAGCACGTGCAGCCTGAGGCACCGTGAAGACCGGCAGACGTGGATTAAAAATGGCGATATACGGAGATTCAAGGATTATGTGTAACTGGATTTTATCAAAGAGAAAGGTAAGATAACGTTAGTCTAAGCTTATATCTATTACTAATTCAAAATTATAAAGGGAACAAAATAGTCAGGCTAAACACCATTTGTCTATAAAATGAACGATATTAAGTCTATAAAAGTCAGTTTTGATTCTACATTTTAAACGGGATAAGAAGAAGGATAACAAGGTGTTACTGGTTACCACTTCTTTATGAAAATATGCTTGTATACGTTTAATCCATATAGCATATTTATATTCAGCACATAATAAAAGGCACAAGTCCTCGAATTCAGGTTCCGAGAACGAGGCCCCATTCGGGATAAGACCGAATTTAAGGAAAGGGTAAAAGGTATTGAAAGAGTTTCTTGAGTTTTTTCAACCATTTAATAATCAAATGCTGTAAAGGAAGTATTAATTTACACTCAAAAAATAAATGATCAGTGGTTTCTATCCCCCCGCAAAAACTGCATAACTTTGATCTAGAAATTTTCTTTAAGAACATGTTATAATTAACTGGTAATATATCATGTATGGTTTTAAAACACACATCACGAGTGATGGGGTCTAAAAATTTATTGTGTAAGTTTTTCCATATATTGTCAAAATTTAAATCATAATTTGGTTATTTTCGGTTTAAGGATATAATTTCGTAATTGTCTTTGGTAAAAAATGTTTGTAGGAACTTTGCCAAAACAGAGATCAGGATTATTTTCATGAAAAGTTTTAAAAATGGTTATGCAGTTTTTATAAAATTCAGGTACATGAAACGTATGAGTAAATTTATTAAGGCCTAAATTGGGGTTGAAAAATCTTAATTGTAAACCTATCCAATACCTTGCAAAATCTTTCCACTTGGCTGAATATTCATCATCGAGCAGTTTTTGTACATGTTGTATACGCATTGCTTGTATTTTACACCTTAAATGGATGATATTCAAACCCCCATCACAAAGGGGGTTGATACTGACTGCCCTAGCAAGGGGTTCGAATTTTGAACTCCACAAAAAGGTGAAAATACTTCTATTCATTAAAACTTCGTAATGTTTAGGTAGGTTAGTCACGGTTGCAGTATACCAAATTTTACTGTAAGCTAGAAGATTTATAATATGGGATTTAGAAATGAGAGATAAATTTCTACGTTTCCATAGTAATAGTGTATTCATAAGTTTATTAACATTTTTGTTCCAGTGATCATCATAATTTAAATTGTTGCCGAAATGAAAACCTACAATTTTTGCCTTGTCAATCCAAGAAATGCCAAAAGGGTGATCACTGCGGTTATGCCATTTTCCCATGAACATACCGTTGGATTTACTGTAATTTACTTTAGCACCAGAAGTACGATCGTACATGCGAGACCAAAATAAATACCGTTCGATCGACTTGTCCGTGCAACAGAAGCCTGTACTATCATCCGCGAAAAGGGAGATTTTACAGGCCTCTGTTGCACCTGGCACCTTAATACCTATAATTTCTGGGTCTTTTCGAATTTTGATTGCGAAAGGTTCATACACTATTACATATAAAAGGGGGGAAAGACTGCAACCCTGACGGACTCCTCTTGAAATTAAAAAGGGGGCCGAGATAAAATTATTGACTATTACTGATGAACAAATATCAGTATAAAAAATTTTGATCCATTTAACAAAGTCTGGATGAAAACCGAAAGACTCCAAAGTTTTTATCATAAATTTGTAGTTTACCCTATCGAATGCTTTTTCTTGATCTAGGGATATAAACGCACATGATAATTGTTTTTGTTCTATATAGTCACAGATGTTTCTTATAAGGTGACCGTTATCAAAAATAGATCGACCTTTAACTCCACATGTTTGATCCATGTGTATTATTTTGGACATGACATTTCCAAGTCTATTAGTAATAATCTTTGATAAAATTTTGTAATCCAAATTTAATAGGGAGATAGGTCTCCAATTTTTCATATTATTTGAATTTTGAGGATCCTTACATAATAATGTAATATAAGATAATTTTTGTGAATCGGACAGTGTTCGATTCGAAGATCAAATTATATAGGCGAACTAATGTGTCACCTAAACTTTCAAAGAACGTAACGTAAAATTCTTTTGTGAGACCGTCTGGTCCTGGTGATTTATTAGATTTCATCATATTTAAGGCTTTCAAAATTTCTGCTTTAGTAATGGGTTGAGTAAGGACATGATTGTCCTCAGCATTTAACTGAGGCAATCCTGTTAAAAATTCATTAAATAAATCTTCTTCAATAGATTCGGACGTAAATAAATTGGAATAAAATTTTTCAAAACATTTTAAAATATCACCACTAGAATTATAGGTCACGTTATTACATTCAATTTCATTAATAGTTTTCTTAGAACCCTTTTTATTTTCTAATTGGAAAAAGAATTGGCTCGGTTTTTCATTGTTATCTAAAATTTTGGCCTTACTTCTAATAACTGATCCTATATACTTTTCGTTTTGCAATTCTTCAATAGCCATCCGGAGTTCTTGTAGTTGTAAGAAAAGTTCTTCATTATTAGTTAAATCAAATTGTTGTTTTATATATTGGTATTTGTTTCTCAGAGCTTTAATTTCAAAGTTTTTCGCTTTGGAGAAATCCTTAGAATATCGAATAATTTCTTTAATTTTTAGTTTTAGCTCGTCCCAATATTCTAAAGAGAGATTATGATGTTTCAGTTCTCTCTGTAGTAAAACCGTAATAAGAGTTTTTAAATTGGTGTGATTTAAAAGCGAGTTATTGCATTTCCAGTAACCAGCACCATAAGATATTAATGAGTTGGAAGTTATACTTAAATTTGCCGCATCATGATCAGATTGAGTAAAGTTTACAATTGTCGAATTAAGAATGAAATCTGCTATGTTTTTAGAAACATATATTCTGTCTAATCTACTTGCTAAAGGTGGTACTGAGGGGTCCAGTGAGGTTCTATGCCATGTATAACTTTTCGATAAAGGGTTCAGTTTACGAAAAGTATCAATTAATTTAAAGTTGGATATAAGAGACCTTAAAGCATGGATGGACTTATCGCTATAATTTGTTAAGTTGCCTATCCGATCAAGGTTGGAATTAACAACACAGTTGAAATCACCTGCAAAAATTAGGTTATGTTGGCCAGTTAAAAAAAGGAAATAACGAATTAAAAAATTCGCATTTTTCTGAGTCAGGAATAGGGCCATATATATTTAAAACACGATATATTATATTATTGTGCTGAACGTCAGCACATATTATTCTACCCTCATAATCAGTTTCATATTTAAAGACAGTTATACTAGGATTAAAATTAAAAATAGCGACACCTGATGAACGACTCGAGCCAAAACTCCATATTGCATTACAACATTGCAATTTATTTTGAATTTTTGTAGAAAGGGTTCTGTTATCTACATGAGTTTCTTGTAGAAAGACAAGGTCAATATAATAAGAAGATACCAAGTTTCTAATTTCGTATAGTTTTTGATCAGTATTGGCTCGAAGGCCATTTACATTTAATGTGAGGATATTAATTTTGCTCATTTGTTGTTATTAACGTGTCATGTCCAGAATGAGTTAAACATCGTTCATACATGTAAGACTGACTGCTGCGTATTTAGGTGTACGAAGCAAGTCAGTCCAGGCTCGAGATGAGTAAAATTCAATGTATATGTAGAATCTATGCGTAACCAAAACTGACTTATTGAACAACAAGAAAATAGGGAAGGGTGTATAATTAAGGGATAAAATATATGATGGATGAAAAGAAGGTAAAATTCTATAAATGTTGCAGGAGTTATGAAATGAAGAGGGATAATAATAAACAAAAGGAAAAAACGAAAACTTAATAAAACAAAAACTATTATGAGTCCAACAATAGTAAGCAAAAACTAAATTAATCATGTTTATAATAATACATTTGTATACAGAAAAAGGTATGATAGAAAGAAAGAACAAAAGAACATTATGAAAGAACAAGGTAACCAGGTTATTCCCTGAAGTAAATTGTCCGTTATTCAAATCAAAAGTCCATTGTTCGGTCCTGGTCGTCAATTTTTGGCCATATATCTCCTCCATTATCCTTGGGCGGTCCATGTTGTTGTTTGTGAAATATTGGAATGAATACTTTAATCCTTTGAACTGGAGGTATCCATTTCGTTATCCTCTGTTTCTTTTTTTTCCCGTTTGCCTGTTTTAATCCGTTTATTTCTATGTACCTTCTCCCATGAACCGGTATCTACGTCAAACAGCACCGACCTTTTCTCCTTATTGACATCGTTTGCATCTGGCGATTCTTCAGTAAGAGATAATGTTTCCTCATCCTCAACCTGTTCTGAGTCTGGAACAGTTGTTGTAGGTCGCTTATTCTGGCTGGGTTCTGCTACAATTGTATCGCTTACTGGGCCTACTGTAATTGGAACTTCGTTTTCTGTTGGTGTTTCTGCTCGCAGTTCGGTATCGGGTTGTTGCTGTTCTTGTTGTTGTTGCTGCTGCTGTGTTGGTCCGTTTTTTGTGGCTACCGAAGCATAAGTAGCAGGCTTTTCCGGGCAGTCCTTCCTCAAATGGCCTGACTGCCGACACTTTAGGCATATTGGGGGGCGTCCCTTCATAGTGATAAGCATGCCACATTGCCCCAAGGATATAATATGGGGAATGTGGCGGGCGTCAAAGTCCGTGGTTTGTAGCTTGACTACACGTGTTCCATTCATTGTTGATATGTTTCGGTCCAGAAACTGTTTTGTTTTGTACAAGTGAGGCCAAAAAGTTCCAATACTTTTTGACACCTATATTAAAACAAAACATACTAATATTATTCACCTGAACAGAAACGTGAATGGCAGTTCATAGCACAAGAAGTTTATGTACCCGAACCATACATTTATACCTCAAGGTGAGGCATTTGTACACAGATAATGTAGCCCTATATCGTCTGTGCTCTTCATAAATATCGGTTTTTCCATCGAAAGCATTTCGCACGTGCGACATAGGATGAATCGAACTCACTGTTTCGAAATAGTGTACAATATACGTAAATCACCCTCGGGTATCGTTGTACACAAAAAGTGAAAGACGAGTACATGTATTTAATAAAAACAAAGAGATTTATACAATTCCGTAACACTCTTCCTCTCTTCCATAAAATTTCGTTGATAAAGAAAACTCCAAGCTATTTGTCTTGTATGCAGCATACTTTGTTGTGCAGTGTGCAGCCATCTTCTGCAAATAGGGTACATAAACTCGCAACTTATGAACTTGTAGAACACTGTGACTGATATAGTGTAAGAATGTGTAAATGATTATTTTTATTAGTCGATTTGTTGTTCCTATTTTTTAAAAATATTTATTGTTTAATACTTATTTAATGATTGTATTCAGATGATTTATTCTTATATCATGTAATCTTCCATGGAAGGAAATAAAGATGATGATGATATTCTCTTTACGACCTCTCTACATAGGCTTAGCCTTATGCAGTGTTTAGAACGAAATTTTGCTCCGTAAGCACCCTGGTTTTGGTGAAATCCACAGCCATAGAAATAGAAATAATCGAGTTTCTCGTTGTAGGCACCCTGGTTTTGGTGAAATCCACAGCCATAGAACTCGAAATAATCGAGTTTCTCGCTGTAGGCACCCTGGTTTTGGTGAAATCAACAGCCATATAACTCGAAATAATCGGATTTCTCCTTGTTGGCACACTGGGCTTGCAGTAATGTGCAAAATAAACTCTGTAGTTTGAAATAACTACGGCTAAAAATAAGTATGTTTGAAGTTGCAACGAAACCCAAGTACATTTTTATTCACATAGAATGCACGAACATTTTGGGGGCCCCGAGTGGTCAAAAGCACCCCCTTTATGGATCACTGCCATCTCACTTCTGTCTCCGTGGGTTCGAGTCTCAGATTCGGGCAATGTGGTATGTGAGAAAGCTTCCCAGTAGCTTATCGTGGGTCGGTGTGTTCTTTCCAGGGGTTTTCCCGGGTTATGTCTCCACCAATAATACTGGCCGCCATGTATAACCTATTATGTGGTGAAAAAAGGTATTAAACCCTACAACAACAATATAAACATTTAGCTACACACACTTCCGTGACAATCGATATATCGTCATACTTAAATTATTTATTTCTTTGAAACGGGTGCTCTTGATAATGTTTTTGCTCAATTATTCATTTTTTAATTTTTAGAACTTTTACCTTATTGTGTAACGTATAGTTGTTCTTATGGCGAGATTCCGTTAAATACTTAAACATGCATATTCATAAGAAGGGCGGAGCAATTCTTGAGGCTTTGCGTCCTCATTAGTCCAGCCCCTTTAGAATGCAGTTATTATCACCCATCCAGCATGTCTTAACTAAGACATAAACACAGCCTGCGGCGTGATAAACTCTACAACAGATTACGTGCTCATACGCATTTGTGATTTACAGTTAGTTATCCCATGAGAGGATATGTTCTGCAGCAACAGTTAGAACTGAAATGTGATACAAGTAGTTTGGAGAAAAAAGTGACAAACGGAAGTCTTCGACAAACTTGGGACGATGACATTTATATACGAATCCAGCTTATGTATTCTTGGAATTTAAATAACATCAGAGAAAGATAATATATGTGGTGCCGCTTGACCTTGTGGTTTGAGGTTGGATGGATAACTACTGCAGACCATACAAGAGGTATGTTATTAAACTATTACTTACAATCTGCAAAAAAGAAAAGGAACGAAAGGAAACACGGAAAGAAGGAAAGGAAAACACACGCATTAAATTAAGAAAAGATAGAAAGATTAGAGAAGGAGGAAATTAGAACTATATTTATCAATATTTTTGTCTATAAAACTACCTAATGATTATGAATATTTTGCTATGCATATTTATTCTTTATACATGTCTGCTCTCTGGATTTTTAGTATGTAACAGATTGTGACAAGTTGTCCTTCGACACGGCTCATTGATCATCATCTATTTTACTCTATAGTTACCTACCTAGAATGCACTTCAATCTTATATACTGTACATATTGTTCTACTGTTGCATATCCATGCCGTTACAAATATTTTGTTTTCCCGGACGATTCACGAACCCTAAAAGTCTGAATTAATGAATACTTAACCCCCATATGTCTCCCATAGTGTGTGTGTGTGTGTGTGTGTGTGTGTGTGTGTGTGTGTGTGTGTGTGTGTTGGAGTTTTAACGTAGTTTTAATTTTTCTGAATCATATCGCTAGAATGTCTGCAGTGTGACAGTGTATAGCGATGTCTTGCACTGGAACATCATACCGCAGACATGTAGCTTTAAGTCTTTGGTATTCGAACTCTGACCTCTCGCATCCGAGGCGGGTGCACTAACCACTAGGCCACGGGATCTATCTGCAATTGTAGTCCTTTGAATTTGAATTTATATCACAAACATTGTGAGTTTTGATGCATTATTCTTCTTGTATATAACGATTTTCATGATCGCGTAACCAAGGAAAATCGACAGTACCTTACATATTTGTATACATGGTTATGCTGTGAAAAAGTACAGCTCAACTCCAGATTCAAGTTGGAGAGCTTTATTTTTCGGATAATGATCAACATGATACTGTGAGACATTTTTTCATCCGTGCTTTTAAATGCAAAATAAATATTCGAAAACGCTAACATGATGACGTAAAATACAAGGATGATAAACTCAGATAGTGTCTGTAACGAATCGCCTTCACGCTGACATTTGACCCATGAGCAGTAGATGCTATCGCTTAGTCATATTAAATATTGCAGACATTACCCAGTACAAGGTACAAGACGCGTGTCCAGTCATCTTGGGAAAAGAAGATGGGACGTAAACGAGATACATGTAGTTTATACATTACAAATATATAAGCGCACAATGATACATACAAAGCCACTAAAATGGTGCCATCCATTCTATACAACACGGAAACACGTGAGACTGAAAAGGACCGAAAACGAAACACGTGAGATTGAAAAGGACCGAAAACGAAACACGTAGTTACATGTACATTAAATTAATTCACGTCGTTCATATACTTTTGTTTTATGAATAATCATTTCTAACTATCTGTGATGTCTGTGAAATGACAAATTTCTTTTCACAGTTTGTGTAGAAGAGCTGATGGGTCGGGGCGCAGGTAAACAAGTGGGGCGGACTATGTACAAATTAACACTATTCATTTATGGGCATGAACCTACCAACATATAGTGACACTGAGTTGACTAGGAAGTTGGGCAATAATTATAATAATCATCGTAGTGATTGTCACCATTATCATCATTATCGGTGTCGTCGTCTTTGTCAATACGCAAAGACCTCTGATTCTAACAAATAAGGCAGCGTCAGGAGTTTTAATCTAAATAGCAATAAAGCATTATAGTAAAATTATAACATTATGATTGTATATTTAATGAGTACTATTTAGCAGCCAAGAATCTTTTTTAGAAGACAATTTGTATAATTCACACTTTTCACCTTGTATATCATTATTCTTAATAGAGAGAACTTACCAAAGATGTCAAAATATTATGGACTGTTTCCTTTGTTTGAAACATAGATGAGAAATAAAAATTGTCGAGGGGATGCTAATTGCAAAGGATCATATCGCGAGCTAACCTCGACCTACTAACAACGTAGTTCGTGTTTTCATGACCATTGCTTTTCATTTTAGCATGAATCATTTTAATAATATTTGGCTTTGGTATAATATCGGACAAGAAGCTTCACCGACTTAGCTACAGTGTTTGCGGCTCACATGATCTCATGAAAATGTCCGGTTTATTAGCGTATATCTACAGATTAATATTGGCAATATTCTCGACAGTAGTTCTGACACTTTCCAACTTGATTGCAGAACATTTTTTTTATCGTGCATTAAAGAAAAGTTTGAACTACTTAAACAGACGGATATGTTCATTAAATTAGGATTTTCGATGGCGAAAATCAGGTCAAGTTGCAGTAGCTTGCTTCCTGTCTAGGAAGAACGAACGCATTGATAAACTTGAAGACATTTTGTTTGAAGACGAAAAAACATAACAAAATCTTTTTGTTCTTTCAAAGTTACGCATACTTATTTATAATCAGAATTTATAGTAAGGATTCATTTTTAAAATTTAAAATGAAGCTTTTGCTAAGTTTTAGCACCCTTTAAATTTGTACCGTGCATGTACAATCGTCATATAATAATGAAACAATTAATTTTCTTATCCAGAATGAATAATTTAATTATATTTCGAAAAACAAACATTTACAAAATTGCCTGAGTTACTTAAGGAAATGTTTAACTTTCTGTAAGCAACATTAATCCGTATGATCAGTTGGACGGATCAAACTTTTTGTTGGCGATCATTGATAATTGAGTAAATTTAAATTGTACCAGATCCATGTAAACCGATCACATAGCATAATCTCTTAGGAAAGAAGGAAATAATGATAACATGTCGAAAAAGGCACTACAGGCACGTTGACGGGGGTGGGGTGAGGGAGGATATATTTGCATCCGCTTTTACCTTTGTTCGCTAATCAGTGTGATTCGTTTCATTTTACTTAATTGATGTTATCACATTTTGCAGGTGTCATAAAATCAGTAATTTTCAGAAAATTTTAAGTTATGTATCACTTCCAGCACAGACATTTTCCCAAACTAATATTTGATTTCGTACTTTTTCTTTAAAAATAATTCGGTCATAATGACAATCTGAATCGCATGTGCCAGAAGTATAACGGTAGACCAATGATAGATTTCTTTCTGATTTTCTGCGTAATTATTTAAATTCCTCGGCAATGTTAAAAGCGTAGTCTTATGCTTGAGAGCAAATATGGTGGATAGCAACGTGTAACTACGCAGTGAAATCGATTTCTACATTTGATTGGTCAATGTGCCCAGTATCAGTGACAGGTCGAATCTATCCATAATCTGCATATCTGTTATTGATAGTAATGGTAGGGTTCTTTGGTAGCTTATGGTGTTCGTTGAACTTCAGATACTGATATCTCTAACGTCCTGACCATTAAAGGTCGAGACTGTTCTCTCCAGTTTTAACTGGAAGGCTTGAATAAATCTTCATCATACCTGAATTCAGGCCAGGAGCAGGTCAATGACGTGTTTAGGTTTCCAGGCAATCATTTGCTGAGATAAGAATATTTATCTCACAATGTTTCCCAGCTTGTGGATAAAATACTTTTTGATAATCTAGGTGCTCATATTGTCCGTTCTCCACTTTAGTTAAATATTTGCTATTTTTAAAACGAATACTGATAATATTACAACAAAGGAAAAAATATTCAAAAGTAAAACACTCTTATCACCTTACATATCAGTAGGGACTCTGTCAGTGAATGAAAACAAATTGTAAATTACTTCTAGCATATATTGGCTAAGTTTATTAAAAGGTTAAACCATTTTTGAATGCATGTAAGGGCGCATTGATACAAGGAAACATGTTTTAAGCTTTTATTTTACATTAGTTTAGACGAATTGTTTGTGGTAATAGGTAATTTGCACATGGCTAGGGTAAATAGAAAATAGGTACTTTTATCAACAATAAAGTTAGCTAACCCAAGTCCAGTCTTTCTAATATTGACTATTTTATATTTAGAGGGAGTTCTTAGTTCGTCCTAAAAACTATCTTCAGTCTGATAAACCATTTGAATTGTAAAACTGATGCTTAATCCACGACATGAACAATCCTTCACCAAATATACTGGCCGCCATGTATGGCCTATAATCTGCAAATGTCGTCAGAGACACGAAATCAAGCCATGTAAATTGTATGTTCAGTAAAAAAGAAAACAAAACTTACTAGTTCCAATCTATGTAAAATTTCATATATCTCTGTCGAAGAGCACTCATCGCAATTCATCCTAAACTTGACTTGCATATGTCAATTAGCGACCGCTCCCGTGACCTAGTAGTTTGAGCATCAATCTCGGATGCGGGAGGTCATGGGTTCGATCCCGGACCGAGTAATACCAAAGACTTACAATAATGGTACTAAGAGTTGCCTCGCTTGGTGTTCAACATTAAGAGGTCAGTATTAGGACAGGTCGGCTTGGTGTCAGGATAATGTGACTGGGTGGAACATGATGCTACATGTCTGCGGTATATGTTCCAGTGCCAGACATCACTATAAACTGTGAGACTGCAGACATCTAAGCGATATGACTGAAAACGTTTTAAAGCTACGTTAAAAATCCAAATCACACACACTCACATACACATTGTCAATCAGAACTTAGTTCAATCCATCTAAAATGTGATATGCATCTGTCAGTTAGCACCCAATTCAATCAATCTCGAACCTGGCATGCATCTGTCAGTTAGCACTCCATTCAACCCATCTCAAACCGGCATGAATCTGCCAGGTAGAACTCAGTTTAGTTGATGCCAAACCGGCATGAATCTGTCAGGTAGAACTTAGTTCAGTTGATGTCAAACCGGCATGAATCTGCCAGGTAGAACTCAGTTCAGTTGATGCCAAACCGGCATGAATCTGCCAGGTAGAACTCAGTTCAGTTGATGCCAAACCGGCATGAATCTGCCAGGTAGAACTCAGTTCAGTTGATGCCAAACCGGCATGAATCTGCCAGGTAGCACTCAGTTCAGTTGATGCCAAACCGGACATGTATCTGTAAATTGGCACTCTGTTCAGTCCATCTCAAACATGACTTGTATCTGTCAATTAGCACTTAGTCCAATCCAGCCCGAACCTGACATGCATCTGTCAGTTAGCACTTACTTCAATCCATCCCAAATTTGAGATGCATCTGTCAATTATCACTTTGTCCAATCTATCCCAAATTTAACTAGCACTCACTTCAATCAATCTCAAACATAACATGTATTGGTCAGTTAGGATTTCGATTAGTACATCCTAAACCTGACATGCATCTGACAATATGTACTACGTTCAATCAATCTCAAGCCTGACATGCATATATCAATTAACACTCAGTTCAATCCATCCCAAATGTGACATGCATATATCAATTAACACGGAGTTCAATCCATCCCAAATGTGACATGCATCTGTCAATTAGCATTTAGTTCCGACAGTTCAGTCTGCCGTTTATACATTTCTTCATTAATGTGCTAATGATAATGAATTCTCTTGAATATCTACAAATAATAAAATATTGCAAGTCACTAAAAGTAGAAAGAAGAAAAATAGCTCTTAACATAATTTACATGAAAATATACTTGAAGAAGTAGTATTCCTTTCAAGTCTATATATTTTTTTCTCACCAAATAATGTTTGTTGAATGTTTGATTCTTCGCAAAGATGTATATGTAGAGTCCAGAACCCTTGTAATCTTATGGAATAATAAATGGTAAAACGTTCGTCATAATTATCATTCACACTGCTTTGCAAAAATGAGTTTTATCCTCTTTGTCCTTCTCTTCTACTGTACATGGGCAACATTGTCTGAGAAATATATAAACACCACCTAGTTTTTGCAATGGCTTTTTGGTATATGAACTGCTTACTTTCCATAACAAGAAACACCCCCACCTCCCATCCCCACCCACCTCCACACGACACACACACAAACACACACACACACACACACACACGCACACACGACACAATAGTGCGCTTAGCAGAGTAACGTATCATGAGCGTGAACTGTAGCTTTTAATTTATTACACGACTTCTGGCTCCAAAAATTTAATTAGATTTATCTAGTATGATATTCGGGAAAGATAAAAAAGTAGTTTCTTTGATAATTTATGGCATAGCCTAGTTATAACGTTATGAGAAAAACAGGCGCTCACATAAAACATTCACCAGTAAGCCAGAAGGAAAAGTGTCATCTGCTACACATGTCCTTAAATGAAGACATTGGCATGCGATGCTTTGTGATTCATTCACCTCTCGTTTATAAATCCTTCATTTACTCTGCGGAAATGTCGACTTGAAAAGAAACAAATCTCACGTGATGAACATTATGAAGTATCGTAGTTACGCTTAGCTACGTCAGTGCCTAAATGTATTTCAAAACTAGAAGAGAATGCAGACCGTCGGATTTGGCCCGATAAGCAATACAAGTAGGAGAGTGGTTATTTTTAAACAATACTTTCATGCCTTCTATGGTATCGTTACAGTTCATACTACCTGTGAGGGTGCAAATTTCTGTCGATCTATAAAGAGCACATTAGTTTGGGCCAGAGATCAATTAATCAGATTTATGGGGACATATGCTTGTTAAATGGCTATGCTGTAATGCTTTCTAAGGTCTATGTCGGGAGAGGACTTGATTCTTAATTAGGCCTTCATTTATTTAACCAGTTCAGAGAAGACTAACAGGAAGGTTCAGTTCGATTTTATATCGAACATGTTGAAAATGTCACAAAAAAGAGGATATTTTACAGAATCAGTTGTTGGGCAATCTAGAATTCAGCCTGACTATTCTGTTCTGTATATCTGCTCAGATCTCATATTGTTCCACAGTTTCTATTAATATTACTCGATCCGGGCAATAACATCCTCTAGATAACGAGAACCGAATAAAGCGGACACCTTGTAAGAAGGTACAAGCAATCAAACAGTCACACCACCAAAAATACCACAACCCCCTCCACACTACCGATCAATTCATTCAGAGAAGAAAAAAGAAAGTTGTAGCGAATGGAAAGGGCTCACTGCGTTCAAGGGCGAGAACACTGTTAAACATAATTTCATATACGCAACGCTAATTACGACAGCAATGTCAGAATATATCTCTACCGTACTCAACAAATGAACAAGGATACTTGCAAAACGCTGTATACGTGAGCAATTTGTTATGACGTTATATATCTTGTTTATATATGATTTGTTTAGCGTAAAAGTGTTAAAAGTATTCAATGTTAGTGTATTGTACTTTTCTTGGCAACGTGTTTGTGTCTGTCTTAAAGGCGTGTAACATTGTTTTCTTAACTGTTGTGATTTAAAAGAACATTTGGCATGGACTATTGATACAGGATTCTTTTAAACACAGTTCAATAACTATTATAGCATTTATATTCTTTAATGTTCACTCACGAAAGGGTTTAAGAGGACTGTCTGTACACATAACATATTGGTATATTTGCATGAGTTTATCAAAGTAACAGAATGGAGCCAAAAGCACTGTTCGTTAACAGTATCATTTCTTGCCCTTACAATGATGACGCAGACCAAAGTCCTTTGGGTCAACCTGTTAAGATCAGATGGGTGAACTATGTAAAATTAATTTCTAAAATTACCATATATGACCGCTTAAAGTCCATTAAACTAAATCTACCGTATACACAAATTAAAATTTATGCAATACATGTTAAGCGTTAATATGACGGCATTATCGTCCCCCTTAAGGAAAAACTTTACTTTTCGAACAAAATTATAAAGAATGTATAAGTAAGACTGAAGTTACTATTTG